>VXCM01000751.1:0-137544 GCA_014773175.1 Lucifuga dentata
ACCACCATCCTATGCTGTCTGGCTACACTCTCACCTATCACTACTTTGCAGTCACTGATCTCCTTCGGATTACATCGTCTATACAAGATATAGTCCACCTGTGTGCTCCTACCTCCACTCTTATAAGTCACCCTATGTTCCTGCTTCTTCTGGAAGAAAGTATTCGTTACAGCCATTTCCATCCTTTTTGCAAAATCTACCACCATCTGTCCTTCTGCGTTCCTATCCTGGATGCCAAACTTGCCCATCACTTCCTCATCACCTCTGTTGCCTGCACCAACATGTCCATTGAAATCTGCACCAATCACCACTCTCTCGCCTCTCGGGATGCTCTGCATCACTTCATCTAACTCACTCCAGAATTTCTCCTTCTCTTCTAACTCACATCCTACCTGTGGGGCATAACCACTAACAACATTGAACATCACACCTTCAATTTCTAACTTCAGGCTCATCACTCTGTCTGACACTCTCTTCACCTCCAGTACATTCCTAACAAACTCCTAGTCTTTAGCCCCAACAAACTGTCAGAATATCAGCTATGAGTGCAAATTACTTACTCCCAGAATTCTGTTGCAGGTGATGTTGCATTTGTGTGTGCTGTCCAATTTAATGACATGTTCTTTTTATTAAATTCGACAAGCATCTAAGAGAAAATGGGTAAGAAAAATATTTTAATTGCTCAAAGTGTATATAAGCAAATCATATTAATCCATTAATCAAAACCTTTGCAGTACTGTACATGGGAGAGGTTTTTTAACTTTCTCAGTGTTCAAAAATTTATCCTATTCAGTAGGTCTTAAATTGCAATAAATAAAATAATCTTATTAGAAATGTGTAACGGGAAGTTCCAGTCCTCTTTAGCTGTGTACCATCTGTGTTCTACTGGATATGCAAAGATAATCAGGCTAATTAATAATAAAAGCAGACAAAGGTTTTCCAGTAGATTCCCGAGAGCTTATGAGTATTCTACAAAAGCTGGTATTGCTGTAGCCATTCAATTCAAAGTCCATGGACTTATCTTGTTCTGTTAATGCTATTACTTGTGAAGTTATTCAGTAAAGTACATGATAAGTCTACCTGTGTTCCAGGTGTTCCTGCAGCTGGCCCACGGAACCTCAGCACTGAATGAATAGAAAAGATAGAAGAAGGCCCATGCCTGGATGACGATGTATGACACTGCAGCATATGCAATCACTACCTGGGTGGCATATCCAACTCCTGAGAAGACAGACATGGTGTGATCAAAGTGTTGTGAGATCAGTTAGATTGCAGTACATATAAAGTCTGTATTCTTGAAGACCTGGGTTGTTGGTCACAAGATTAATCAATTCAGAACAAAGCTTAAAGTTCAACTGAGATGGGACACAGCTGGAAGATCTGCACCTATCAGGAACTATGGATGCTATCTGGACAAACAACTAATAGAAGCAGCTCTTTTCAAAAATGATTTGTATGGATTGCAGCTTCTTTAATGCCAACTGCCAACGTTGTACTCTTTCAGCCAAGGGAAGGAAATGCAGGCCCCAGGTTTGCACTACCTCCATTGAAGACCCTTGAACTGGCTGTATTTGTACAACGGATGAAATGAAAATGGCTGGGGGACATTCTTTTCCATCACTAATCTCTTGATGCCTGGCTGTTCCAAAGACATTTTCCAAATATGAACTGTTTAATTCAGCCCCTTGTTCCAGTAACAAGCTGTAAACCTGCAGACCTATTGTCTGCAGGTTTCAACAGATTATTACTGTTGTCATTTGAAACAAAGTTGGCAGACACTTTGGATTGTGATGAAATAACTGCACTGTTCAAAATCCAGCCCACCGTCTGGTACTGTGAGGCTTAAGGAATGTAGGTTATTATAGCCTAATCCATTCCACTAGCCTAGCCCTCTAAAATAAAGTCATTCATCAGTATTTATTCATCTATATAACATTTATTTATCTGTATTTTATCTCAAATGCCATATACAAGTACACCTGTATGTGGTATGAATAAACATATACTTTTATTAAATAAATGAACTATGACCTACAAATTACCTATATATATATATATAAATACACATAATAAAATTCAGAGTTACTTTCATTTGCCATGTAATATATTATGTAGTTTTTTAAATTTATTTTTAAAATAAAACAGTATCTTTAAACATCATCTACATATAATTTAACAGGGTTAATTTGGAAAGCCTGACCTTCAAACAGAGGGCAAAAGTATCTCCAACAGGTGATACAGCCCTGCGATGTGTACTGGCCCACTGCGGTCTCCAGGAGGAACATCGGGATTCCACAACACAACAGAAACAAAACATATGGAACCAGAAATGCACCTGAGAAAAACATGAAATGGGTGACATCCTCACTTTTTTAGAAAACAGAAACAAAACTACTTTTCTCAGCCTGGTGAGTTGAGGATGCGTTGTTGGTTTTTCTAGTCTGGGAATCTTTCTTATACCTCCCCCATTTTTCCCAGCACAGATATGGGAACCTCCAAAGGTTTCCCAGCCCAACCAACGTTCCTGCCACAGCCAGCAGGAATTCCAACCTGCTTGCCCACTGGCCACGGTCTTGCAGCTGACTCTTCTTCACCTGAATGTTATCTTGACCAGCCATCCCGTGGTTGTTTCCTGTAAGGCTGTCCCTTGTTGAAAACACACAGGAGTCACAAGATTAAATGCAAATTCATGAAAATGAGATGCCCTGGAATGACTTTATGTCTTACACCTCCTGTGCCCTGTTTTACACAATGTCAAAACTATTCAGTTGCTCATGATTTTGTTGTTAATAATAAGGTGTATATTGTCATTATTGAATAAACTGTCAATCATTAAGTCTATAAAATAATTTTAAGTTCTAATGGGACACCTTAACTTTTTCCAACAGTTAAAATAATATAAAAAGTTTTATGAAAAATAGGAAAACAGCAAATCTTTACTTTTGAGAAGCTTGAACTACAGAAACAACCAGTATATTATTAAAACTGCTGTCAATGAAATGTCTGTTAATCAAGTCGTCTATTAATCAGTTAATTGTTTCAGCGCTACACTATTTGGTAAGGACATAAGCTTTTTTTATTGTTGAGCCTAAGCTCGAACGATTATCAGGAATGGAAAATTTTCATCAGTAAAGCCTCAGAATATATTTTAGAATTAAAGCAATGCATTTACTAAACCTGTGTATAACATATGCGCAGTGAAGTACTTACATGTCCACCACAAAGCTTCCTCCCCCAATAGTTGTTTAAGGTCTAAAACAAAACTGATCAGTATTTCTCTCAGCCCACAGGTTATCAATTTAAAAAAAAAAAAAACAAGCTGTCATGTACGGAGTGAGAAATAAATCAGTTATGGTTTTCTTAGGTTTACCAAATTAGCTGCAAGGTATACCACTTCACTGTTGCATTTGTCTACTAAGGTATGAGAAGGTAGGGTCTCAGACTGATGCAGTTAAATAAATCAGTCAAACCCATAGACGTTTCTTCCATTGGGCAGGGCCCTCAAGCCACCAGGGGGCGCCCACACAGCCTGTTTTTTTTTTGTTTTTTTTTTTGAGTGGTGAGTGCTATGACAGGAAAAAAAGCATATGTTCTGCTCCCCATGAATGCCAGGCAGTTAGGCTGTCACAGAGCACCTCTTGTGGTTTGGCAGAAGAATGGCGTTAGCCGCCAAGGCAAACCTTTGGCCAAATATTGACGCTGAATCGATCAAATTGTCGATGTGGAAAGATGAGGCATTTGTATTCCTCTGGATCCGAAAAAAACAGAAAGGCCAAAAAAGCCAGAGGAAAAACTGGCCCAGAATATCAGTAAAAAATTATCTTCATTAATTTAACTGCTTTTCCTTAAAAGGTCATTTATTTTTGGTGTTGCCTTTAGCTGAAAATGGAAAAAAGTTTTGTCATTAGCTAATTAGCAACTTTAGCACAGAGCTGCCACTGTGACAAACTAAAAATGCTCACTTTATGCTTATAAGGTGAAAATTAAATTGTTATAATTTTTTTTCTAATTTTAACGTGAACGTATGTTATGAGAAATGTTTCTCACTATAAGGCCATACAGTTGTCACGAGATACAAAATTAACTCGTTTTAGATACGTTTGTCATTATAACGAGATGGCATAATGTTAAAACGAGAAATATTTTATGTTTTAGATCGCTAAACGTTTCTCCTTACATTCTAACATGATAATTAGTTCTATAGAGAAAAAGAAAGGTGGCACTTTGGCCCAGCAGCATTACCATGGCTCATCTCCTTGTAACATAGACGTTAGCAAAATCCCAAAATCATGTTATAATGAGAAATGTTTCTCATTTTAAAGAGATAATTTTGTATCTTGTTATAACGAAATGTTTCTTGTTATGAGATACCTTCACGTTAAAAAGGAGAAATGATGTTATAACCACATGATTTTCTCTTTGTAACGAGAAAGTGGGCAATTTTTTGTTGTCACGGTAGGAGCTCTGCAGGTCTGAGCTTCTGCTCACATTTTCTGACCTAATTTGCATAATCTGCCTTGTTTAATGATAATAATGTCCTAATTTAAAAGTGGACCTTGTATTCAAAGTATAGCATTCAATATGAGAGAGAGAGAGACACTCTGCTTTTGCATAATAAAGTAATAATGTCCCAGGGTCTCTTGGCTATAGTCAGTGGATTGTTTTGGTTTGGGTTGAGGGCCCCAGCATAAGATATTGCACAGGACCCCAAGATATTCAGAAACAGCCCTGGTCAAACCAGCTGAGCCACTTTCTTTGCTCAACACTTGTAAATAGGATTTTTATGTATTTGCCAACTGAAATTTTGTAGCCTGTTACAAGAATGACTAGCTCTAAGTTAAATGCCAGTCCCTAAATAAGTGTGTGTGTGTGTAGGTGCAGAGTCACTGATACACAAAATAAAGATAAGAAGGCTGGCTGACAGAGCATGAGGGCTTACCTCTCCGTGGCGGTGAGGGATATACAAACAGCACCTTGGCAAGCGACCAGCCCCCCAGCTTTATGGCGGATTCGTCGTTAGTTCAAGTTTTGTTATAATATTGGTTGGCAACACAGAAGAACACTGGTGGTAGTCAGCTGGGCGATTCTCAAAAGGCGATGGCCTCCTCTTCTCCAGATACAGGCTCACACAGTCATTCCGTAAAGCAGCGTCCATCATTGTGCATCAGGTGAGCGACATCAGCTGCATATGAGCACTTAACACACCTGGTGAAATTAACTAATAAGCCCCGCCCATTACCAGCCAGCCTAAAGAAAAGGAAGGAAGTTGAAAATGTAAATCAGCCTCTCCCTAACACCTGTTATAAATCAAGCACAACAATTCCAGTAGCAGTATGCGAACAATATGTGACTGAACCTTAGGCTCTGGACAGATTTTGTTGACTGAACTTGATTTTGGTCAATTAAATTTTATTTACACACACACACACACACACACACACACACACACACATATATATATATATTAATTAGTGCAGTGTCACACAAAAACAGTAACAGTTGAAAGACAAACATTTAGCAGTGACTGAAGAAACATTTACAGACAAGAATAATGAAAGCAGTATCAGTGAAGTGAGATAGTGGTTTTGGGTTTCATACAATCTTCTTCTTCTTCTTTTCCTTTCGGCTTTCCCTTCAGGGGTCACCACAGCGAATCATCTGCCTCCATCTAACCCTATCCTCTGCCTCCTCTTCTCTCACACCAACTAACTTCATGTCCTCTTTCACTACATCCATAAATCTCCTCTTTGGTCTTCCTCTAGGCCTCCTGCCTGGCAGTTCCAACCTCAGCATCCTTCTACCGATATGTTCACTATCCCTCCTCTGTACATGTCCAAACCATCTCAGTCTGGCCTCTCTGACTTTATCTCCAAAACATCTAACATGCGCTGTCCCTCTGATGTACTCGTTCCTGATCCTATCCATCCTTGGGTTTCATACAATATGGTGAGATATTGTTAGGGCATAAATATGGGAGAGAAAGGTTTGTATTTGTATATGTTTATTGTGCGTGCGAGTGTGTGTGTGTGTGTGTGTGTGTGGNGGGGGGGGGGGGGGGTAAATGTTATGGCATTATGGATGTATAAGTGAAAGCTGTATTATAGTTTTTGTGTTATTTTGCTAAATTTCCCAATCATTCAAAAGCAAATGTTTGGGTGAAACATCCACCTGAAAAGTCAATATTTCACCTTCACTATTTGAGAGGAGAGTCGCTGTACTAAAGTAAAGAATTCTCCCCATCTGCCTCCCAGCAGAGAGGAAACATTTATTGAAATAAAATTTCTGTAAATTTGTGCAAAAATTTACAAAAATTTACATAAATGCTAAACGTGACCTAATTTCCTTGCAAAGTATTTGTGCTGTGCATTTCACCAAGCAGACCTCTGTTAAATTAACTGGAGCTATCAGATCAACAATTTCACTTAGCAGAGAAGCAGTTATATCAACAGATCTACATGAGATCTACATGAGCTACCAGCTTCTTTAATTTACATTGCATTTCATATCTTTGCCCGTTCCTGTTTAAAAACAATGGAGAATACATGCTCCTCTAGCTCATCTGTAGACATTTTCAGTATTTACAAATGACAAAGCATGCTTGAAAACAATACCATTATTTTAACATAAAATTGCTTAACATGCCACCTAACTATAAAGGCAGAAATCTCTGTCTGTCTGTCCTTCTGTGGCACCGATATCTCTAGAACCTGGCACTGTATGAAGTTGATATTCGGCAGATTTATTGTTCAGGACACAAGGACGTGCAGTATTGTGTGTGAAGTTGTTTGGATGAGTGGTTCTCAAATAGAGCTGTGCTGGTAAAAAGTAGTCCACGCGGCAGGATACGCTCCAGGCGCAGCAGCATATGCTCTGCTCCAGTGGCATGGTCTCAACCCGACCCCGTACAGTAAACAAAGCTAGCTCACGAGGACGTGCAGAACAAAATTATGGCAGGCTGTGGTGCATACCATGAAGTCTGGCCCGGTCCAAACAGGCACGTTTGATAGTGACCCATCAAAATCGGATGTTTTCAATCTAAATTTTTTTAAAATGAATTTTTCCAAATTGAATTTTTTCAAACCAAATTTTTTCAAACTGAATTGTTTCAAACCGAATCTTTTCAATCTGAATTTGAGCAACCTGAATATTGTATTTTGAATATATGCAACATGAATTTTGAGATCTGAATTTGTGGCTTTAAATTCAGTGTTGATTAAATTCAGATCTTTATGACACTATTTTTCTTCCATACAGTTTGCTTACTCTAGTGCATTAAGGTACTCTTTGAGGGTAAGGAATAACAAAGCTGACACTGTTTAGTGCACAATAAAGCATTTTCACTGCTGAATTTTAATATTGGAATTACATTACATTATGGACAAATCCACATTTTATCTTTTAATAAAATTCAGGGTAAAATTCACCAAATGTCAGCCTTCTTTTAAATTAAAAATTAGAAGTCAAAATTTATTATTTGAAATTTATTAATTGTTTGAAATTTGAGTAACATTTCGCATCACGCATTATTAAAAAAAATTTGAATAATATATTTATTTGGAATTCAAGGTTTGTTGTGATTTGACACCATAGTTACCGTAGTTACTGGAAGTTTAACATCTTTCTGTGCATTCATTTCTGACTGATGAAGCCATTTGGATGGATGGTGAAACATTTCAGAATTAAAAACTTGAATCCAGTTGACCTAAATCAGTTTCATACTATACATCTACCCACTGGATGATTGAGAATCTTCATCAAGCCTTCTTTGTTTTTGGGACAAGGTAGGATGAAGAAATGTGCAGGAAACTTAAAATGACTCTGAGAAATAAATTTTGAATGAAAATGACCCAAGCATTTCTGTCTCATAAACCTCTAATGGCTGCACGATAAATCCCTCACTGCATATGCACTTACGGCTGTGGATCAACATACAAATACAAACATACAAGTAATATTTGAAGAAAGTTTTCAAATTAGAAATTGAGAAGAAACAAAGAACTTTACTGTTTCAGCAAAATATTCAACTCCTGTCATTCCTTCAGTTACACAAATACAATCTGCAACAGGACAGAATCTCACTTGATGAGTCAGAGAATCCAGACTGCCTCTCAGATTCATGATCAAGCATATTTGACAATCAATTAAAATGAAAAAATAGTCACAACATAAAATAACAAATAAAACTGTCACAATAAAACTGCTCAGACCCATACATCTATCACCTCTGATAGTGACTACACCCTTATTCTACGCAAATCAGTTAAAAAACACAATAATATACAAATATTAGTTTTCTGATTTATTTTTTAGTAATTTTGACACATCAATTTTATAGCATAGATGAGGGAATATGTAATTTCAACTTAGTTGTTCTGTAAGTGACATTTTGTAGAAGATGTACAGAACCATTGAAATGGTCATGATTGAAATGGCCACTGATGAAGATGCCTCTCTGATGCAGACCTTCAAGCTGGACTTTATATTAACCAATGAAAATGGTGATAAACATTGATATTACCATATTCATGAAGAGCTTTCCTTTTCTTTTGTCCTGATTATATTTTCATACTCTGTGTATTTATATATCTTTTTTTTTTTTTTTTTNTAAAAAAAAAAAAAAAGATCTCTGAAAGAAATTTTAATTCACTTCTTAAGCACTAAGGGAGGAAATGATAACTGATGGTGATCAGATCCTGGATCACTACAGCCATAAAGCCATATAACATTGTAATCACGAGACTTTACATGAAATACTAAAAATACTAATGATGATTTAATACGTGACAGCTCTGTATTCATAATGATTTGGGCTATTTGAGATCGTGTGCTGTATGTATTTACATTCCACGTAATCTCAAAAAAGTAGCTAATCAAAATGTCCTGTTTTGATTTCTAAAACTTTATACATAATTTTCAGCTAGATTGTGGTGTAAAACAATCAGCGGTTGGCACTTTTTTCTTTTTTTAAAAAAATTTTATACACTTTGAACTCCTCAATCTTGATTCTAATTCTTTCAACCAGTGATTAATTTTTTGTTTTTCAACAGGCCATTCTCATATACAGCAGTAAAAATATTTCATCTTAAATATGAAAAGCACAGTGACAAATCTGTCTAAATGGGCATCAAATATATCTTTTATATTTGTAGAGTAAACACAGCGAAGGCCCAGATTGAGGAACGTAATGACAGGTGTTGATTTATGAACTTGATAAACTTTCCCCTGCAGCTTAAACCAGCGTAACAAATCATACCCATAGTGTGAGAACAGGACTCTGATCTCATCAACACCTGTGGGAATGATGCTGTAGACATGAACACCAAAGCTTATGAATGTCGTCAAAGCATCAACACTGGGATATTCACAATGACTTATGAGATGAGAACTGCACTTCTTTTACTGTAAGAGCAATGAGAACACATAAGAGGTTACACACTGCGATTTGAGGAACGGTGCTTTAAAATATCAATTTATTTGAATTACTGATCAGTCCTTAAACACAGCAGATGTGGAAATGGTGTGATAATCATCGTTAACCAGTTGGGTTTGAGTTGGTGCTGCTGAGGTTACTAAGATTGAACAAACACGGCTGTAATTAAGAAAGGCAAACATGGATACATCATTTTTAAAAATGACCATAAAACCACATGTAACAATATTCTGAGACATTTTTGAACCACTTGCTGATTCTTGTATGAAACATCGCCACTGGTCTGAAAGGCTTAATACAGCAAATTAAATTTGATGTAGGTATTGGCGATGGACACCTACTGTATGGCACTGTTAACATGAGTTTAAGCATACACAGTGTCTGACAATCAAGAAAACAGGCAATCATTTTTTACTTTCATAGTTAAAATCGTACTATGAAGGTTGAAAATAAACATAGCACTTGAAAGAATAAGACTGCTGATTCACAGAAGAACAGGCGATTAAATACATTAAGCCCACAGCTTTATAGACTATTTAAATTTCACACTTCACATATTGGTCTGAAAACTTGATTTAGATCGACAAAACAATAATTCACCTATTATTGGAAAACGTAAACAACCTTCCAATGCATCATGACAATGTTGGCAAATACAGTCAAATATGGCAGTATTAGGACAACAAGCTAAAAGTTGGTCTTTTCTACACTATTGTCTTTTTTTTTTTGTTTGTTTTTTCAGATCAACGAATGACTTGAGCAAAAATACAAATTGTCAGCTTCTGATTTGGGTTTATTTAAGGCTTCTGTGTAAGAAAAAAAAAATCAAACCTCAGTCAATCCTACCAGTTTCACATTCATTCAAGTGTTGAAACCATGAATAAAATCAATTTTGGGACCAATTTACTGTTCATCATCATATCCCTGACAGCTAAATGCTAAAGGTTATGCTTAAAGCTTTGAAGCTGGAGGATGCTGTTACAAAAACCAAGGCAGTTTCATGGTACAGAAGAGTCACATAATTGAAGCTAACTTTCCTTTGCACTTATACTCTGCTGAAGTTATTCTGAATACTTTTACTCATATAATCTCAAAGATGTTTTGCCACTCATCCAAGTATCCTCTTCAGTTCTCAGATGTGAAGAAGCTACTTGGCACACAATGCTCAATTTTCAAAACTATATGTTCACTGGACTATTCCTTCACGTCTTTTGAAATATACTAAGGCCTTAAAGGAGTATACCGATGATTTTGCATGGTTGAGCCCTATTCACATTACGTTACTGACAACCATTTTCCAAAGCATAAAAACCATATTTTTAGTTTTCTTGATATTTTGCCAAATCCCTAAATCTTTCAAAATCAAATGTTCAGGTGATACACCCACCTTAAAATTCAATGTTTCGTCTACTAACACATATGCCCAAATGTAGAAGGCACATCATTTTAATTTCTATAGTAAAAGCAGTCTTTTTTCCTGGGACTATATTCTCATACATTTTGGTCCATGTAGCGCCATGCTGGATCGGCTAAATTAAGCAACTTCAACAAACAATAACACTGGCCTATGGTCTACTGTGATGGATTTCAAGCAGGTTTCAAGTCTCTATAAGTTGATTTTTATAGTGTACTGGAATGAAGTGAAACCAATGGCTGGCTGGAAGGTAGGAAAAACAGTTTGAAAATGTATCGCTGAAAATGTAGGCTTTTTAAAATGATTGGCAGTAATGTTACATGTATGCGGGTAGTATTTATTGGGCTCAAACATGCAAAACCACTGGTATGGTCCTTTAAACAGCAAGTCCGGATATCTGCAGCTACTACTGATGCCCACTGACCTGAATGACTGAGAAACTTCACATTTCTACTCCTTGTGACACAGAGGCCAAAAAAAAAAAAAAAAANAAAAAAAAAAAAAAAACATTAGTAGAAGCTGAGAATTTGTACTTAACATCTGATACTTGTCTCTCGAACTATCTCTTGGAAGAAAAGATCAACTTCAGCTAAATGCCACAATACATAAGCTTTTGGTGGCCTATACATGTGTACGTCTAGAACATACAGCCATCCTCTGTCAGCTGAAATGTTCAACTTGGATCTGATCACTCAACGCAAGGATGACAGTGTTAATGGGTCTGTGCTTCAGTTTCCTCTCCTACTGAAAGAAAACAATCAATGAAGTAGTGGCCACATCTCCAAAAATGAAGCATTCTCTCAACATCCCTTTTCTTTTCAGAAAGCAGTAGAACAAAACGATGCTACTTCTATTTGCTGACAATATGGCGAAAGATATGTCATGGCATAGGTTCAAACACTTTTTCATTTTGACAAGTAGCTGACATGGGCTACTGTTAGTATGTACATGTAGCAGCATAGAACCACTGTAGCTGTGATTATCAGGCTACATAATAACTATTCTTATATCTCACTCCAAAATGGCATCAATGTGGATGAGGTGGAATGTGTAGTTTTTTGTTTTTTTTTTGTTTTTTTTTATTTCTATGTATCCTTGTACAGATGGATTCAGGACTTTATCAAAATTTGTATCCTGGCCTTCAGCCTCACTCATGTTATCTCTGTATGCCTTCCTGTCCTGTAGTTTGTACAAATCCTAATGGCACAATTGATTTTATTCATCATACAGATAGCAATTAAGTTTTGGCACTTAAAATATAAATACAGTCTTTCTTTTTTTTTTTTTTTTTTAAATATAATTAAGCACAGTTATAACAGTAATACACCAGAATCCAGTGATAATTTGAGGTGAAACTTTGGTCTCCATATTACCAACTGGATTACAAAGAGCTGGTTATCACATTAAAAACAAAGTGATTACAGACAACTCATCAAAAATAATGAATAAATAATGAAATAAATAAATAAATATCGAAATAAAAAGATTGATAAATAGCCTCACAGAAACCTTACAACATGACTTTGCGACATACTTGATTACCCTTTAAAAAGACAATTCACACCTGATAATTGACAAATTATAGAATGAGCACATTTTATGTGAGGTTAGAGTTTAATGCCACTATTTGAGGTTATCAATGTGCGAATCAAAACATTTAAATAGATCTTATCTACAATGCTGCCTTAGAATGAAATATTTGGCCCCATACTTTTGGTAAAATGACAATTCTAACCTGTGGCTCCAGTTTAGAGGGAGTTGTGACAAAGAGCGTTTCAGTGGCCAAGAGTCAAAGTGCAATGTGACAAGAGTAAACAGCATGGACCTCCTACACGTCTGAAATGATATGCAGAAGGTGAGATTAAAGATAAGATGCTACTTTTTCATTTGCATGTGGATACGAGGGAGCCGAAGCTCATTTCATCCATGTGTGCTACTACTGGCATCATTCCAGTATGTCTACTTTCAATAGCGCCATCTATTGAAAATGTCACTATATTAAATAAACACACATTTTCTATAATAGCTGATGCTAAAAATTGGATCGGACAAAACTATTCCTAAAATATTATAAGACATACAATTCCATAGGATTGTGTGCAAAATGCTCTGTAGACATATAATAACAAATAATGGTCTCTTCTACTAGCCTCAACAGTAGAATTAGGTGCTTGCGATGAGGTATGACCTGGCCAGTGTGGAGGAACCATTAACCTTCTTTCTGCCAACAACTACTCTACACATTTGTAATGACAAAGTCAACAGGATTATTAAATCATAGAAAATGTAATATTTGTGAATGAAAATTGTTTAAAAAATTAAAACATTGCTAATCAAAGTATGGCAATGACTTCTTCCACTGAAAATAGAGGTCTATGCTCTAAGTCACAGCTATATATATCTATAGATATATCTATATCTATATCTATATATGTACAGATATAGATATAGATATATTCTGATTACTCAAAAAGAGTTTCACATCACATATTAAACACAGAATAAAATGGCAAATTCTCCAAGGAGATTTCTCATTTCCTTTCATATGCACAGATAGCACAGTAAGTTTCTAATTAGGTACCTGTACTGTATTAGTCAGCCTGACAGTCGAATGGATGATGACAGTGAAGGGTCCAGTGTGCTAAGATGAGGATAAGCCTGTCCAAACAAGCTTTTCATCCTTGTATCCCTTCATTTGCCTCTTTATTTGCTGTTTTCATGTTTCCCCTTTCATCCCTTACAGAGGCAGGTCTGTGCTGTTGTGACGAGTCTTTCTGGAAGTGCCATCATCCCTGGGCAGCGCTTTCTGCAGGTTTGACATGGCCGCTGTCTTCTTCAGGTCAATGACTGCGTAGCATTCACTGCGCCTGGGTGCCTGTTGGCCACAATTTTTGGGCGGTAGGCGCTGGTGCTGTGGTTGCGTCTGGGCACCGCCACTGCTGAGAGCTTGGCAAGGAGCTTCTCCCTCTATGTCCACCTGGATGTAATTCAGCTGCCGTGATGGAGGCATATGGCCATGCTCACAGCCTCCAACCCCTTGCCTCGATCGTCTGCGGAAATCAAAGCTAAATATTCGCCCCACTCTATCTGGCTGACATGGCCGAGAATGCGGGGGACACGCGTGTCGAAGTCGGGGTGGCTGGACATGCTCTGTGTTGACATAGTTCTGCAGGGCATCTCTGTGGATGCCCCGGCCATCCTGGTGGTAACCATTGGGTGTTCCAGGACCTTCTGAGAACTCATACTCATCAAAGTCTTCTTCTTCTTCTTCTTCATAGTCTTCTTCATCCTGCTCATCATCTTCCTCCTCCTGCTCTTCATCTCGCTGCAGAGCGCTGTACTCCCACACGGGAGGCAGAGAGGGTAGGTTCTCATAATTAAGCAGAGCTGTCCGACGATATCCCCCACCCATACCCCTCTCACACCCATAGCCCTGTGGGGGCAGAGATGATGGGCCGTGGGGATGAGGGTGCAGGAGGGAGTGGCTGTGACTGTCCCCAGTGCTGCTGCTGCTGCTGGAACCCACAGACTGAGACACGCTGCTGGGACTCAGCCTCTGCTTTCGGCCACTTCTCAGGCCATTGATATTCTCATAAGTGAGTTCGCTGCTTTGGCAACCCTCCTGATGCTCGTGGCCTGGATGCCGTTGTGTGTGGTGATGGAAATGGTGAAAGGAGTGAGAGTTGCACATGTGCATAGAGGGCTCATCTCCCTCTGTCTCTGAGCCTGTTGCGCCCTCTACTGGCTGAAGGCTGTGAGGATTGAGCCCATGTCTCTCCCTTTCTCTCTCGCGCTCCAGTAGATGGCGTTGTGCTGGAGTGGGGCCCAACATAAATTTGACCTCCTGTGAGGACGGCTGTAAGAACACCTGAGGATCTTTATGTTCCTCATGAGGACAGCACCGCAGGTTGGACTGCGTACTTCCTTGGCCCCCAACAGGCATGGCTCCTCGTGCTGTTTCAGGAAAAGTGCTGGGTCGCACCTCAGGTAGGGAGTGCACACAGTGACGTATAGCGAGATCCCCCTCCATACTAACAGTATTTACATAGGTGTGGGTCTGTTAGGGAAAATAAAAAGAGGGTTTTATTTGAAAAAAATCATACATTTGATCATTAAAAAATATAAAGGTAGGAGTGAAATGATAACTTCTAATGAACTGGTGGATGAGTGCTAACACGGAGAGCAAGAAGCACAGAGCTGCATGGACAGAGAGAGAGAGAGAGAGAGAGAGAGAGAGAGAGAGAGAGAGAGAGAGAGAGAAGGGAACTGATGCATCTTTCTTACCTGGTCTTCCAAACCCATCAGACTGTGTCCATGATCATCAGCAAGTGAGGGCTGGGAGGTATCACCTCTAACTGGATAACCTGGGTATCCATTAGGAAAACCCTGGACAGGAAATGCTGGAGCTGCAAGCACATATGCTCGACAGTAAATATACAAACAAATATTAATCAACAGAGGTCAAAGTAGTATGTAGCTCCCATGGGACTCTAAATTCAGATGTATCATTCCAGAGTCCAATGAAAGCAATAGCAAATTCCTATCAAACAAAAAGGTGTTTTTTTTTTTTTNTTTTTTGTTTTTTTTTTTGTGAGTCACATCCAGACAATGGTTCTGTGGTGGACTAAGGTTGGATTTACACTACAAGTCTTGATGCTTAATTCCGATACTTTGCCTATATCCAATTTTTTGTTCAGTGTATTTACGTTTTCTTTTTTAAGCAGCTCATATCTGATATCTGTATTTTTCTTTTTCTGATACCTGTATTTATACGCTCTGACCTGTTGCAGCCCAGATGCAGCTACACATGCACACATTTCTGAGACGCATGTAAACAAAATGCTTCAATGGACTAAGAAGAGAGAGAACTATTTAAAAATATGATCAGTGGGTTACAAACTTTCAAAAGCAGAGAGAAATATCTAATATGTTGTTTGACCATTTATCGCTTCCATCAGGACACACATTTTCGTTGGTTAATCACGGAAGAGAAGCGGGTGGAGTTGCTGCTGTAAGGTAGCCTGTTATCACACACTAACACATCTATTTGACATAAACACACATCAGTATGTCTGATATGTGTAGAATGAACTCCAGTTTTGTTTACAGAAAGCGTCATCGTATTGATTGCTTACCTCATTCATATGAGGACAAGGTGGAATGTTATGTCGGAGTCAGAATGGGAAGGAGAGTCCGATCCGTGTATTTAGACAGCAGCACATTGGTGGGTATCCGATATGTATCCGATTTATTTCCACATATGCAAGTGGCCCAAATCGAATCTGAGCATATCTGAGTCTGTGTGGCTTTTTACCATTTACATCTTCAGGAAGCGTATCCGATATGTGTCGCACGTGAGCAAAAAATCGGAATCAGGTCGCACATGCATGGTAGTGTAAATCCAGCCTAAACGTTCATTCCAGCTTGAGCACCAACATCAAACTTCCAAAAAGCTTGTAGTTTTCCCGTGATGATGATTTCGTGTGCTCGGAGCTAATGCTAAGAGGCAGAGTCGTGTTAACCTTTCAGAATGAAATCCTTTGGGATACAGGGGTGTCCAAATAAAGGGGCCACATGCTGTTTGTGCTTTGTGTACACTGGTCACAGATTATTATTAAGTGTCATTGCTTCATCTCTCACATTTTGCCAAATTGCAGAGGAACTTTATTCTGAAAGATTTTAGTCTTTGTGTGGAACATTAAAGTATGGTTGTCACCAGCGCCTTAATGAATGGAGTGTAGAATTAACAGCAGAGAAGCGTTATAATGAATCTCAAATGAACTAGCAGGGCTCCTACTACTCCTGCCTGTGTGTGTGTGTGTGCGTGCATGTGTGTGTGTGAGACTCACTATTGGGAGTCTGTGGTGTGCGAGACATTTCCATCTCTGGCGTGTGACCACTGCGAGTCATCATCATTGACTCTTCCACTACGTTGATGCTGTTGCATTGCATCAGCTCCTGGAGTAGATTGAAGATTTCTTCTGCCCGGGAACACTTGAATGCAAAGATTCCTAATTAGAAATATAAAATAGCATCATCAGAAGGTTAAGCTTAATCAAGAATCATATAATGAAAACAAGAAGGGGAAAAAAAGTCACAACTCTGAGTAAATAAAAATGCAGATAGATTTGGTGCAGCTAATACATTTCAGGTATAATACTGTTTTTGATGATTTACTGTAGGTTAGATATATGATTTATAAAATGCTGATAACTCTCAATGCCATAAATTGTGAACTGAAACTGTGGCTTTGAGATAATAAATGGAAAAGGCAAAATGAAACTGGTCATATTCAAAGAATGTTTACATATTATGTTTAGAAGCACACACAGAACACCTCTGTCCAGTCTGACCAGCGCTGTTTAAAGTACAAATGGTGGAAAAGCTGTTAAATAGTAAATGGCTTAAATTGAACTTGACAATGCTATTAAAAACAGCCAACATTAGAACTCTGTGGATGTGTAAGTGCAGCACAGGAATAGAGAAGTTTCTTACCCTGTCCAGTCTGACAGCGGCGACCACTCTCAAAAGAAAAAAGATTGGAGTCATAGCCATAGCGCCGCAAGCAAAGATATGGCCACCGGATGGCGTCTCTCTTACGTGTATGAAGGATAAGCTCAGTCTGGGTGAGCTCCATGATCCCAGACCCCAGCTCGTTGCCCTCATCATCCACATTTGTGACCTACCAAGGGAAGGAAAGTTGATGGTTTGAATCATTGGAATACACTGTAAAACACATGTAAAAATCCAGCAGAAGTCTCGAGACTCCCAACCTTAAATTTGGTAAGATGGTTGTCTCGGATGGGGTCTCTGTACAGGCAGCTCCAACAGCTCCCCATAGTTTCAGCAGGCCAGCTGAAACCTACCATGCATTAAACAAAAATCATCAACCACAGCCATTAATATTGGATACTTAATGCTATTTAATCAATACATCACACACACACACACACACGCACATACACAAAGTTCTTACTCAGCCCAGGCCATCAGTGTAAAGGGATTCACGTCTCAATCCCAGGATCCTATACTGGGCATCGTCATCACAAGCCAGTTTGTTTGCTGGATTGACATCTTCAGGAGAAACAGGATTTTCTTCCCCCTGAAAAAGTGAGAGGAAGGTCGCTCAGATTTACAAGGAGCAAAGGGAGCTTCAGAGAAATTGTTCATTTCAGTCATTTGTTCATTGATCTTACAGGAGTTCTCCGTTAGGATGACCTACTTTATTTTTCTTTTATTCTGTTAAAAAAAGAAAAGATTAAACTACTAGTGGAAAAAGCCTTAAACTCAATAGCCTTGGATATGTTATTTAATTACTANAAAAGATTAAACTACTAGTGGAAAAAGCCTTAAACTCAATAGCCTTGGATATGTTATTTAATTACTACACCATATGTTTATTCAGATATTTAGCATTTTTGACCAATACTGGCTAAATGACAGTCACTGTTTTTGATCATGTCAATATTATATATTAAAAAAAAATCTCATATGTAGAATTATAAGGATCCCAAACATTCAAACAGCTCCTTATGGATATGTTATATCAAATCAAGTCTAAAAGTACTAAGAGGTCTCTAGCTACTATTATTTCTGAGGATCAAAAACTGAAAGTCAATTTGGCCCAGTTGACCATCTATAGTCCTACAGCCATAGATATTTTTTCATTTATATTTCCCAATCTTTACTTAAGTATTTAACATTTTATTACAGTGTTACAGTTTTATATGTTCTTAACATTATAAAATGCCCTATGTAAAATAACAATCATCCCAGACTTTCAAATATCCCAACAATTCTAAAACAAGTCCCAAGGCACCATGAAGCATCTATAAGGTTATTACTGAGGACCACAAACTGAGGGCAGGCCAGCTGGGCATCTAGATAACGAGTAATAAACACCTCTGATTATGTCAAACAGACAACACAGTCTGACACATCTGTGCGCACCAGGCAAATGTTGCACTGAACAAGGACCAGGAAACAATCTGTCATGTTTCTTGTAGTCATTTCTGCATCACTGGTCGTGATTTCTCCAATTCGGGCCACTTGCCACCTTCCACGGGCTACACAAACATATTTCAGACACGCCGCATTTTGTGTGGGCCTATACATCTGACTTGAAATGTCCAAAGCAATAAGCTCTGCTTTGATTCAGCAAGCAGGCTAAGAGCTAGGCTACATCACACAGTCATACACTTCCTATAAAACCTCTGCTCAGTAACTGAATGTGCTTTCCCTCTCATCTGGGTTATTCACAAGAGAAAAATCACAGCCTTTTGCTCAATTAGCCCCGCCGCCGCAGAAGCCGACAGAAAGCGCTTTATTTGCTCCATCCATCTGCAGAGCGCACACTCCACCACAGCCATGCTACGACCAAACATCACACCGACACTAAACGTTCCACAACAACGCGCTCCCGTGACCGTTTTTCTCTCATCGATGTGAGGATACAATAGCGTGAACACATAGCAGTCAGAGGGTAAGTGGAGAACGACAGCGATGGGTTGCTACTCACATGTTTGGCACGGATTGTTATTAGCTCTAATGCGAATAAGCACTGAGACCGCGATCAATGATCGGCGACTGCTGCTGCTGCTTATACCGGGATATGGCACTTGCGTGGCGGAAAGGCAAATACAAAATGCAGCGAGAGCAGGAAAATGTTGTTATTTTTTCCTCCTATTACGCCCCCCTACCGCAGCCCGGGCCTCTGCCTGTCTGACATTTCCCAAGCAGCGGGGTGAGAGTTCACAGCCAGACAACGAGGGTGTGCACAGACAAGAAGGTAAGAAACGCTGGAGGACCCACAGAGCCAAGGTGTGCCGCCTGAGAGAGGAGGAGGAGGAGGAGGAGGAGCAGACCACCTACCACATCATTCATTCAAAACGCTCCTCTTCATCCTTTATTGTACGTCATCTATATACAGTTTCACAGTTTTATATTTCCTCTATGTATATCCTTTCATATATCTTTTTTTTTGAAAATATTAACTGGAAATGGTGGTTGTTACCAAGAAAGTATTTACTAACCAACAAGATAGATCTCATTTAAAATTGTTCACAAATGTTATCCTGTGAAAATGTTTTTAAATCAAAAATATGGATGGGAATTGGATGGTTTATAAGATAAGATAAAATAAACTTTATTAATCCCACAACTGGGGAAATGTACTTGTTACAGCAGCTTTAGATTCAGAGTACAGGGAAGCAGGTGATAAACATATATAAAAATATGAAGTAGAGAAAATACAATATAGAAGGTCATGCAGGAAAATATAAATACACTGTGTGCATCAGTGAAGTACAAAAAAATATAAAAACACATTAATGAAACACCACTTTAAACATGCTATAAAATTGAAAGAACATATACACACTATATACATCATGGATTCCACAACAGGAACATTTGCGCCTGGTTATTCATTATGCACGTAATACAAATGGGTGTTTGCACAGTTTCCCAGTATAAATGTGTTAATAAATATAAAAGCAACTTAAAAGTTGTATGTGTAAATAAATATGACTTACAGTATTGAAAGAGGTAGCTTATCATGATTATGTGCATTTTATAAAAGTCATGATGAAGCTTTAATACATCTCTTCTGGAACTGTACCTACACGAGAAACTTTTGGACTGATATGATGAACTTTTTTCATAAAAAATGTACAACAATTTCCCTCAAAGACAAATCTGTATTATTTGGTATGGATACGAATGAACTTCAAAATAATGATTCACTGTACATTGTTAATTTGTTTATAATTTATGGCAAATATCATATCCACACCGGCAAATTTTTTACACCAAAAACCAAACTTTAATGTATTCTGCGCTTCCTTTAACATTTACATAGATAGCCTAAAACTTAGCGTAAATTGTAAGACTATCAAGACGATTTCTGCACATGAAAATCTCTGTTTCTGAAATATGACCCTCGAGCTTTGCTTCACTTTGTTTTTCTGTTTCCTGTCGTCTTTGCATTGTTTAACCTTACCTTACACCTTTACCTTATTGTAAATTGTAATATGTTTACTTCAATAAAGTTTCTCATTAAAAAAAACATTTCCTCTGTGTATTTATTTATTTATAATTCAGGTTTACCAAATTGCAGCATTAAATTGGTAGTTCTCAAACTGTGGTACGAGTACCCCCAGTGGCATTTGGATCACCCTCTGGTGGGAAGCCATGATGGCTGGAAAATTCTGCAGAAAAATTAACACAGCTGAAATATGTGAAAGTTGTGTTATTATGGCAGATTCACAAATTAAATGAGTTTCATTCAGAAAAAGTTATTTTAAAGGACAATGTAGGCGATTTTGCATGTTTGAGCCCAATATATACAATCCGCATACATATTACGTTACTGACAACCATTTCTCAAAATATAGAGAAAACAAAAGTCCTACCTTCCAGACTACCATTGGTTTCAGTTCATTCCAGTACATTATTAAAATCAACTTGTAAAGACTTTAAATGTGCTTGAGAGAAGTAATCCATCACAGTGAATATTATGTCTGTTAGGTTTTTGTCTAAGCTACTTACTTTAGCCGGTCCCTCTGCAAGGGATTATAGTTCCAGGAGATGATGGCTTTTACAGAGAAATTAAAAATGACAGTTCCTTCTAAATTTGAACATAGCGTTAGCAGACGAAACACTGAATTTTTAGGGGATTTGGCAAAATAACAGGAAAAGTAAAATATGCTCATGTTTTGCAAATTAGTTGTCGGTAAAGTAACTATGCGTGTAGTATTTATTGACCTGAAACATGCAAAATTGCATGTATGGTCCTGTAAACTTTATTTTTTATCTTTTAATGAATAGTTATACTTTTTTTTTTTAATTGTCCAACTTGTCTCCTGCATTCACTATGTCCATCTGGTCTGCATGGTNCTTTTTTTTTTTAATTGTCCAACTTGTCTCCTGCATTCACTATGTCCATCTGGTCTGCATGGTGTCAGTAACTTTTCATGCTCATACTGTTAACCTCTCAGCTTCAGTCAGCACATGAGGTTTTTCTATGATTTTTGTGGTTGCGTGTTGGTGAGGTGGTACTTGTTTTACTTTAATGTTTTACTTTTGAGACTGTTTTGAAAATTAATCAAATAAAATGGGTATCAAATAATTAATCAAATAATACAAATGTATTATTTGTCTCCACTCTGGGTGTGCTCTAGTTCTCATTTAATTTATTCTGTACATACTTTCAAATAATTAACATGGCGTGCATTGGAGTGTATTTTCTATTTTATTGTCTCACAGTTGTATATTACTGTGTATTTTAATGAAGATTTGATCCACATAGTATATTTTATTATTTAAATTTAGGAGATTGTGCAGTTTATGCAGACGCATCATGTTTTGAAGCTTTCATTTTGTTACCTCTATACACATTTTATGCACTTTACATGCTGTATATTAACGTATATTTTTATATAGTTAAATTATAATTGTAGAGGAGCCTAGGTGATCTTATATTTTCTCTCTCAGCTAGCTAGGACTGTTCCTGTAAAGTGTAAATGGTTTCTGCAAAGTGAAGGCAGTGAACTATCTTCCCTGTTTTATACTCTTTGCTGTTAGCTAATCACACTTACGGCTGTGTGTGTGCGTGTTTGTCCCTGTAAGCAATAACAACGCGGAAAACACAGAAAAATAACATTTTTGCTTTAATTTTGGTGTAAACTTAGATGTCCTTAGGACTTTTGGGCTCCTAGCTAAGATTTAACGTGCTAAACTGGAAACAATAATCGGGTAACAGCTGCTCTTCACTCGGTTTGTCCTTGTGACCCATCGTTGCTAAACACACTTCACATCATAGTGTTTGGCTGTGTGTGTATCTGCGTGTGTGTAGCACCAATGGGAGTGTCTCTGGGTGTTTGAACACACCGATAAGAAACACTTCTATCACAATAGTGCAGCATGTATGCGTTTTCGTGTTAGCTTGACGGCTAAACACTGGTCGAGTCTACAACAACGTAACACTAAAACTGATCACTAAAGGTAAGCCGTCATCGTGCACATTTCGATGTTTAAAGATAATGTTGACGAGTAACGATTTTATGAATTAAACTGAAATTTGTAGATAAAGTTACAAAACTTTGCGGTGACGTAACTTGTTGTGTTCGTTTTACCTAACTTAGCAGTGGACGTGTGAAGATAGTGTATGTTTTTAGTACATTTCAGGGTATTTTGCCTTCCTGTAAAACACCTTACAGCCACTGACTGTCATCCATCCAGGACAGCTACAAGTCAGACTTTCCTGAGACCGTAAGATTATCCATCCATTAAATATTTTGGGTTTTATTGTCAAATCAAGCACTTCAACTCACACAATAACCAAATTTTGAAAGATAAATAAAATCAAAAGTGCCTTCACTGTGTCGGAATACCTCTCTCAAACACAGTTTAAAATTCCTGCAAGTTTATTTTCATACTAAAATGGAAACTAGCGGCTTCCTGGCCACAGAAAAGTTAAGAATTGGTATGACCCAGAAAGGGTTTGCCTTTTTTTTTTTTTTTTTTTTTTAATCGCTCTTTAATGTTGGAAAAATGTTTTATGAGAAAGTCTCAGAGATATCCTTGCTGAGCTTTTAATAAGATCAGTGGTAGTCCAGGTCAGGGTATGCCCTACATCTTGGGATGATATTGATATATATTTTGTATTTTTCCCTCATTATTTCAATGAAATTTGTTTCATTAAAAAAGCATAAACTAACGTATATAAGGTAGGGGAAAAATGGAAACCATGCTACAGAGATGATCAGAGCAGCACAGTTGAAGTGTGGTTCACAACACTACAGAGGAAGTTAGGCAACAAAACATATCCACAATTGCAAGTAGGAGGAAAAAGTTATGAGTTCTGACACAAGTAGGTTTACATAACAGCTCTACAGAGAGAGAATCAAATGATGAGGAAATACATCCACAATGCACCCTTAAAGATGCTTGTGTCAGAGCTGGAGTGCACTAAAAAAAAAAAAAAAAAAAAAAACACCTACTACCTATACTGAAAAAGAACTGTTCGTCTTTGGCCTGGTTAGGAAAGTTGTGAACAGTGTACAACTATGACGTGCCCTGCTTTTCTCTTAGATATGTGGCTGCCCATGCTTGGACTGACCGCCCTCCCACACCTGGGCGGGTTTTATGGGGGCTACATCACACGCAAAGAGGTAAAGACCTGGTACCCAACCCTTCAGAAACCATCATGGCGTCCACCAAATGCAGCATTCGGCATAGCATGGACCTGTCTGTATACAGGCATGGGGCAAGTATAACTGGGTCTACAGTCTGAGACCCCAACTGTAACCATCTTTTACATTTACCAGTCCAGTATTTTCACACATAAGTGCACTTTGTTGAAACGATCCTGTTTGATGTCATGCAGGTATGGCTCTTACCTGGTGTGGAAAGAGCTTAGAGGTTTCACTGAGGAGGCATTGGTGCCAATGGGACTATATGGGCTGCAGCTTGCTCTAAACTGGGCCTGGACTCCCATCTTCTTTGGTGCACACAAACTGAAATGGGTAAGTTTAAAGGACCGTACCGGCATCGTGCATGTTTGAGCCCAATATATACAATCTAACTGACAGATATTTCCCAAAATATACTACTTCAGCTCTAAGTTTTAGAATTTTTCTTTTCCTACCTTCCAGACTGCCATTGGCTTCAGTTTATTCCAGTACGCTATAAAAAATTTACTTGTAGAGATTTGAAACATGCTTAATCCATCACAATGAACGCTAAGTCTGTTAGGTTTTTTTTTGTTGAAGTAACTTTATTTAAATGATCCAACACAGAGCTGCACGGAAGACAATAAACGGCTCTGCAGCGAATATAGTCCCAGGAGAATATGGCTTTTACTGAGAAATTTAATTGATTGTGCCTTCGACAATCGTGCATAAGCATTTAGAAAGTGAAACGTTGCGTTTTTAAATTGAGTTTTGACAAGAGTTTTTAAGGTGGATGTATCACCTGAACATTTGACTGTGAAAGATTAGGGGATTTGAAAAATAACAGGAAAACTAAAATACGGTTTCATGTTGTGGAAACTGGTAGTCAGTAACACACCATATATGCGGGTTGTTTAAATTGGGTTCACATGTGCACATTCGCAGGTATGGTCCTTTATAGTGTATCAATGCTTTTATTTTTGCGAAATTCTAACTGGGAAGATTTTTTTAAGGGGTGTAATAAGTGAGACAGAGCAGTATCCTATGTGTCTCTTAAATGCCGTTTTTTGCAAATTAGGCACTTGTTGAGATCGTGATTCTCACTGGAACTGTTGGAGCCACCATGTGGTCTTGGTTTCCCATCAGCCGCACTGCCACTCTGCTCCTCGCACCGTATCTGTCTTGGCTGTGCCTCGCCACCTGCCTTAACTACTGCATATGGAGAGACAACCCTGAGAAAAAAGAAGAGTAGTTTGTCCATCAAAAACCTTTATTATCTGCAGCATGACAGCTGAGCAGTAAGGCTCTGATGGTCAAGAATTTACATTCAGTTGTTCATCTCTAAAATATTGTGCGATGGGTACATTTTTCATAACTTTGATACTTAGACAAAGTTTTGTCTTTTTGAACCCATTTTTTAAAAAATGCCATTTTATTATTCACCAGTTTTTAAAAACTTAATTTAAATATTTTACTTGCCACAAAAGCCTGTATTGATCAGGTTCTATTCCGTTTAGAGTAATTTGAAAGGTGCTATATATAAACAAAGTTATTATTAATATTTGAGTATTTTTCCATAAAAATGAAGTGAATTTCCCTTCACTTGTTCTTACATATGAAGGAAAATTGATCAGGTTGTGATTTTTTTCAAGACATTCTTGGTGTGCTTTTAGAATTAATTGTACCAATGCACTAATTGCTTTTTCCTATTAATTTCCCATCTTTGCATTTATTTGTTTATTGCCATAAGGTGAAACTATTACAATAAAGACTTGAACCATGTGAGTAGATCTATTCCACAGCACAGACATAAGGATGACTCAGATGACGCATGTCAAGATTTCATCTGACTGAAATGAATCTGAAATTTTATGCTTTGGTTAAAAGAAGTAAAAACTTTATAGTTTTCTATACCTGTTTAACGAGTGTAGGTTGGGGATTTGGAGCCCATCCCAGCATCCAGTGGGAGAAAGGTGGACAAGTCATCTTTTTATCACAGGATATGAAGTAATTCAAATGTACAGTATTAAAAGTCTTTCTTCGATTCCTCATTTTCATGGAAGTGTTTCCTTTTTCTTTTATGTATGTCTTCACTTCCCTCTACAATCTGTATAATTCAACTCTACAATCTGTATAATTCACATCTGCAAAGTAAAAATAAACCATTAAAACAAGATTTACTAATAAGCTTTATTTATATATACAGCATGAGAAAAGAAAAGTTATTTTTCATGAAAAAGTCATTTTTCAGGAGCTTTCTCTGGAACGTCTTCTGGTGATTTAGAGGAGAACCGCTCCATTAACGTTTTCCACAAACCCTTTTTTTCTTCATCCATCTGCTGCATACTCCCTGCATAATTAAATGGAGAAAGTTATGGCCATTTTTGGGTCCACTTTAACAGCAAAAAAGAAATATTTCACAATAAATAGTCAAGACCATGTGATATTGTGTGATCCATACCTGACAAAAGCAATCTACATTCTTCCACTGTAACTCCAGTAAAACTTGTATCTTTTAAACGAGGAAACTGTGACCAAACAGAAAGATGTTTGCGTTTGAATACATGAAAGACTTCATTAATTTTACTCATTTTCTCAAAAGAAAGAAATTCATATGATGAATATATATTTCTCTTTGGCAGATACATAATATTGTTAAATTGAGAAGGTAGACTCTTTGTCTTTCGTACTGATATGAAGTTCAAACTTACTGACACATCCTGTTGTTATCCACAATTTAAACAAACGTGCTTTTCTATATCACTTAACTCAAATTCTGCCAAAAAGAATGTAGACATTTGTAGTCACTAAATGATTAATTATCATTATTACTGAAATATTATTAAAAAGTAACTACCAAAGAGATTTTTTTTCCTCAATGACAATGACAGAACAGATTATATAAAAATTATTTCTGAGCTGAAACCTCACTGACAGCTTTAGTTGGGAACAGAATCCATACAGAATTTTCTCCCTTCAATGTTGCATCTAGTGGAAAAGGGCCAACCAAATAATTATTAATTTCTTCTATTTTGTCCATTACAAAAATACTTTCAAATATCAAATACTCACAGACTGATGTAATTGCTGAACCTTTATTAAAATGTAGTAATAGCATAGATAAAGCACAAAAATATGAGATTTCTATACTTACTCGTTGCTTGTAAACATTAGTGTTGATACGAGCCAAACTGTCATACATTTGGTCGCACTTCTCTGGATCTGAGATCTGATGGGACAGAAATTTAATGGCATCAGAAGCTCATTGGACCACTTAATTTGAACATGCTGACTATATCCAGTTTAACCAAAGTTTATTTAAAGTCAAATAAGTCAAACATCACATTAATCCTCCAGATATATGAATATTTGGCTTTTTTCCTCCCCTGACTGTTTTTTCCCCCTGACTGTTTCATCCAGCTGTGTGTTAAGCTACGTGATGAAATGTCAAGTGCTGATGGACGTTATAACCTGTATAAACTGTGCACCTGTACAGGTTTGTGATAAAAATGATTTGTACCATTTATACTGATAGAATTTGTTGTCACATCACAGGGAGCATGACTGCAACTCTCTGAATTGAGGCAGACATGTTTTCTCATTCTGTTGTTCCATATGATCCTTCTACTGTATCCACTATGCTTGAATACACACTCCAAATGTACACACTGTCTACTAGCTGTATTGTTATGAATTGTCAAATATTTCAAATATTCCTCATACTTAAGATCACGTAAATGAACAACTCTGCAATTATCATCCTGCATCGTCTGTATTGTTTTGTTCTAATCGTCTAAGCTTTAATAACCAAACCACTTCTACAAATGGATGTAGCAACATTTGTAGCCTCACCCCCCNCCCCCTCCACACACACACACACACACACACACACACAAAGAATTCGAATATATGTTTGCTTAGCACAGAAATACGCTGTATTAAGGTTAAGAAGGGGAAACTATATACTTTAGTTATGTACTTTCATTATCATTCAGAATTCTAAATATATAATATCGTCCAGCCCTAAAGACACCCTGACGTACAGATAAGTCTACCTTTATCCTTACAGCTGATTCATTAACATATCAAACAAACAACTGTCTAAAATATTAAGGTCAAGAGAAATAAAGGTCAAAATATGGTAATGTTCTTTTGGCTCTCCTTTAGCTTAGCACTAGCTCGGCGCATTATGTTATGTAGCAGCCTTTGAGGACATGATGTCACGGCAGCCAAGCAACATTACCTGCGTGTTTTCTCCCTCACGGAAGGCGGCTGCTACTCTCTGCCGTAGGAAGGTGCCTAAGTCCCGACCTTTCTTTGACTCATCCCGTGGCCATTCCTCACACAGCTTCAGGAACCGACGGTACCGAGTAGCAGCCATGTTTGGACACAGAACTGTGAGGACACACGAGATTTGGGCTTAAAAGCACACCGTACTTGTGTTACACTCAAAGTCTTCCCTGTCTCCACTCCTAGCTAGTAGCTAGCATTATCCACGAGTTGATACGATGACTGGAGCTAACGGTAAAAAGGCTTCTACAGGGCCGTCGGGTATTGTTGAATGGATCAGTTCAGCTTGTCGATTTGCAACGGACAGAAATGACTTCAGAAGGTAGGTTAATGTGGATATCATACTGGTCTTTGCCTTTGTCAACCTTACGTTTAACTATAAGTTAGTCTGTTACCAAGCTAACGTTAGCATACACTGCATCTGAAGTCGGATTTCGATTCGTTACTTTATTGGATTCTTCTGTTAATTGTGTATTTCTCAGCTGATTCTTGGTTATTATACCACATGAAATGTTAAACAATACTGAACATCTCACTACCAACCAAAAAGAGTCTTTTAAACTAAGCATATTTCTAAAGGTGTATTGGAAATATTGATTGGGAAGCTAACTTCAGTCTCATGTCAACTTGTGTTGGATTTGCCCTTGGCTCGTCACTTTGCTTTCTAAACTGACTTGGTCAGTCCCTTTTTCATTTAATGTCTTTCTTTTAAGTGGTTTAATGTGGTGTTAAGTCAAAACGATGACACTATATGAGTAGAAAATACATTAATTCTGTAGCGTTTTTATTTATTTTTTTTATACAATCACGTGTCTTCTACAGGAATCTTCTGGTGAACTTGGGTTTGTTTGCAGCTGGTGTCTGGGTTGCCAGGAATCTCTCAGATTTTGACCTGATGTCTCCACAGCCTGTCACATAATTTGGTCAAAATGAGTCTTTATCAAGATGAAGGTAAGACAAGGTTAGCATCCTTACTACCAAAAGGGGCGCTGCTCTTATGCTTTGGAGTTTTACCTTACGTTGGGTTTTATCATTTTGTTATTATCTCTAATATGCACATCTTCCTAGACTCATAAATTCAGCTCTCATGAAAAATTCTTAAGCTGAAAAGTTTGGGGAAAAAAAATCACCTTATAATGTAAAAGCACTACTCTGGAATAATGTGCAAGAAAGTTCTTATTACTACTTACTACATTATTATTATCGTACTTATTAAGGATTTTGGAATATGTGCTTTAATACAATTGCTTGTTGAGCGCATGAAATGTCAGCAAAGTGACAAATGCTTATCAAATGTTCCCAGATCCAAAAGGTGACATCTTCAAATTGGTTGTTTTGTCTGGACAAAAATTTTAAAACCTCAAATAGATTCAGTTTATAGAGCAGCCATATCCTCACATTTGAGATGATCAAGTCAGCCTTATTATATGATAAATAACTAAAAAGATTAAGCAAACAATACAATTGCTGTTGATAATTTTTTTGTTGTTGTTGATTGACCAAGCCATTATTTCAGGACTAGGTCATACCTTTGAAGGAAAAGAATAAATATTTGTAATTGAAGCAGTCTTCATAATTTTTTTTTTCTTTAGGTATCTTGGACCAACACTGAAGAAACAAACTACAAGATCAAAAAAAGAAAAAACCTCATGTTGACCTGATTTAGCTTTCTTTAAGCCTTTGTTTTCTTATGTTATTGTAGATGAAAAGGAAAAAAAATATTTTCATTTAACCAGGGTCTCTGTTCTTGTTATTTTTGACCCAGAGTCTGACATAGTTTTTAAATTTTTTTATTTATACTGCTTATAAACAGTTGGAAGAGTAGTCGTAGTGATGGGAATCGTGTGCAGTTACTGAGTGTTTCATTTTAAAAATCGGAATCTTGTGCCATGTGACCAGCTATGAACACTCAGGAGCTCTTTGTCGCTGCGGCTCGTAAATATCTGTCTGCTAAAAGGAAATCTCTGTCTGTTCCTCTGAGTCTGGATCTGGCTGCTCAGGTGCTGGCTGTTGATTTGGGCATCAAACCCACTCTGCTCTATGATACCAACAGTGCCAGTGCAGAAGAAGTGCAAGAGTATCTCAACTCATTACAGTCTGCCCAGCTCCTGTCCCCATTGCTTCTCGCACTGGAGGTCAGTGGCAGCACTCTCATTGTTAATCCAGTTACAGTTATATCACATCTGGAAGAGTTGCTTCATGGGAGCTGTGTGACTGTGATTGATGTGTGTCACTCGCTGGAAAAGCCGACCATCGCTGACCCACTGAGAGGAGAGTGGAAGATCATGGCACAAGATGTCCTCAGTACGCTGAGAGATTCTGCACAGCTTTCAGAGGCAGAGAAACCTCTTTATGTTCGAGATAAATATGAGAAATGGAACCTGTGTACTCTCTTTGGTATTTTATTGGGTTACCCTGTCACCTACTGGTTTGATCAGAACAAAAGCTTTGAAAATTGTCTGGCAATGACTCCCCTGATGGTGACTACAGCTTCAGCAATGTGGCCGGCAGACCCTGCTGGCCACAGATGTTGCCTTTACTCTTTCAGCATCCCAGCTGTTCTGCAAAAAGAGACTCAGTCCAACCTGGAACACTGGAACTGTCGCCTCCAAGAGAGATTTCAGCAGCAGACTATCCTAAAGGATCTTGATGTTTGTCAGTTGGTGGTCACATTGCCGTCAGTCTGTCTGTAATGCTAACATATGCTTGTCTTTGAAATAAACTATTATGTTTATCACTTATTTTAACTGATTGAAACAACAATCTATAGTTACTATATGCAGTCTCAAGTCTTTCTGGCTTAACAGAACCTCTGGTCAGCACAGCAGCTGTTCATTCCAAAGGTGTCAAATTTCTTGCACAGGTATTTGCATTTATATTCTATATATTTGACATTTCCAGAGCTACTCTAGCACCACGCTAGTATCAATATTGAAATTTCAACTGAAATATACTGAAATATTTACAGAGGTTTGTGGGGTTGCTTGTTATACTACCTGCTTTTGCTGTACATCTTTCTTTCTGAATCCAAAATACCGATTAACAAATGCTGTCCATCAACATATCTGATTTGTTGAAGTTATCTGCAGGAAGTTAACACACTTTACTACATTGATTTTATTTTTTAGAAATGAAGACAGCAGTTTAAAGACAAGTTTTAACGTTGCTTAAAACTTCAGTTCTTATTGCACATTCAATTTCAATATAGAATGTTTAATCTTTCAGCCCTACAGTCTTATCCAACAGTGTACTAATCAACGGCTTGTGTGATTTCATTATTCAATACTCAAGTTATGCTTTTGCAATCTGCCAATACTGCAAGGAAATTTGTAATAGAATTTGTATAAACTAACTTTTACAGTTCGAGGGCCTCAGAAAGAGAGAAAACAGTGATTTTGTTAACTGAAGTAGTATTTAATATGAATAGATAATCTCACTATCAGTATTAGCACCACATTAAAGAAAACGTTTGACAGAAAACAGTGCCAAGAAATCACAAGTCAGTCTATGAAAACCAGCAGACCAAATTTCATTAACTTTTGTATTACCCATTAATTATATTTTCAGCACTTTATAACATATTTAGTTTGTCTAAAATTATTTTTACACCTTGCACCTCCACAAACATCTTGTAATCCTGTCTCACTCTTCATATGAACAAGAAGAAAGTTAAAAACTGCTTTTATCAGTTTAAATCTATTACTTATAAAAGGAATAAAATCACTTTAATCATGCCAGCAGTGAACACACCATCACACACTTTCCTACCTGCAATCTCTGGGTCACCTTGTGTTATGCTAGTGTGAGACACGTGTACTGCTTAACATGCATGAACATATTCTGCCACATTAAACCCACAGTGACACTAACAGCAATCACCAGGCCGGCGAATTCCTCGAGGAATCTTTTGTGTCTGTTTCTTAATCTGTAGTGTAAAGATGGAGTTCCAAGAAAAACTCCCTCAACACTAAACTGTTTTGCATACAGTTCATCAGTTAAAGTAGTTACATCCAATTTTGCCTTATTTGAAGCATAGCAGCAAGTACCCATTTCTCTAAGCTGAAATGAATAGACAGTCCAAACAACACTCTTGTGCAAATGAAAAGTATCAGGGTCTGTACAGAGAAGTAACTTTGATATAGGAAAAAAAAAAAAAATACACCAACAGACAGCCACTCTGAGGTTGATTATGTTGCTATCTGGTTAAATCTGAGGTAGTTTTGCCATACTGCTGAGCATCTGACCTTCTGGGAACACAGAATATCCAAAATCCATATTTAGGACAGTGAGAGGGGCTGAAGGGCTGAAAGGACTTCACCACAGCGGCCGCTTGCTTTCAGCTTGGCCAGGTGGTCTGCTCTTGTAGGCCCAATGTTCAAGATGGCAATTGGGATTTTCCTGTCACTTGCTGCCAATAAGAACCTGTATCCTGAATATACCTTGGGAATAACAGAGAGGGACACAACAAATCAAAGAATAATACATTTTGTTGTGTAGATGTTTAGTTTCTATTGGAAACTACCCCTATAGTGATGACCAAGCAAGATCAGTTCCATCATACATTTAGATAAAGTTTACCTGTAAAGAAGACCCCACCACGAGCACTGCATCTGACTCTTCCAGTCTGTTGTGCACACAGTGTACTGTTGCTTTGTTCACTGTATCTCCAAAAAATGTAACTTCAGGCTTCAGTGTCCCCCCACAGTCTTGACAGGAAGGAACTCTGAAATGAAGGACCTGTTCGTCTTCCAAGAAGACATCTCCATCCGGGGCCACAGCACCTGCCTGCGCTCTCCAATCAGGGTTCTGTGCTGCAAATCGCCTCTGCAGCTCTTCTCTTGGTGAGATAGCACCGCAGCCAAGACACATCACCCTAAGGACACGTATATAAATACATTCTTTTATGTTTTATCAGGATCATTTTGGCTTTACTACTTTATTAGTAGATTTTATTAGGGAGTTTTTCCTAGCCTTATTGAACAGCTTGGTCTTGGTTATGAACTGTTGCTGTGTGGGCCTCTAAAGCTCTTTGCAGCATTGTGCAGTATGTGGTATAGGGCTCAAAAGTACACATGAACTTACTTGACTTGTGCCTTTAAAACAGAAACCTTTGAATCTGAAAGTCAGCAATGAAGACTTAAATCTTGTTATAGTACAGCCATGACTGCTGTAGCAGATCCTCACCTGTGTGCACAGCCGTGGAGCTCAGTCAGTCTCTTCTGCCCTGCTTTAGAATGAAGCGCATCCACATTTTGTGTGACTAGCCAGTGCATCTTTCCCTCCTCTTCCCACCGCTGCAGAGTCCTGTGCGCAGAGTTCGGCTCACGGGAGGAGAACTGTGGCCACCCCACAAAGTTTCTGGCCCAGTAGCGTTGACGGGACCTGGCACTGCGGACAAATTCTGCATGCTGCATGGGGCGTCTGTCAGTGCGGGCGTACAGCCCAACACCCTCTGAGCGGTAATCAGGGATCCCTGATTCTGTAGAGAGACCTGCACCAGTAACGACAAGGAGGCGTGTGGCCCGGGACACAAAGGCCTGCAGCTGTTCCAGGGAGTAGTCATCAATAGAGCTGCAGGCAGGGACAAAGTTTAGCATGCCTGCAGGGACTGAGGACAGCCTTCCTCCAGGGGCTGTGTGAACTGTGAGGGCCCTCCATGGCAGTCTCATCTATAGCACAACACATAAATTAATACTGCAGCTAATGATTAGTTTGATTATTGATTAATCCAGTTTTATTTATTGATCAATTAATTAATCCTTGAACCTATAAAATGCCTCTCATAAGTACTCAGACTCGATGTTTTCAAATTAACAACAGAAAAAAAAAACAACGGGATTCAGTTTACAATATCAAACAGACAAAAGCAGCAAATCCTCACTTTTGAGAAACTACAACCGAGGTAGTATTTAATATGAATAGATAATGTTTAGAAAATGTTTCATATTTTAACGATTAATGACTACAACGAGAAGTCAGTTGAGTTATCATGTTTTTCTTACAACTGTTTCAGCAATTTTTTTTTCTTTTGTTCCTTTCAAAGTCACATACTGAACACTCACTCGTATGGCTATAATAGTTAACTTGTTAACTATTTAAACTACACAGTATGACACACCTTCTAAGTATTACGTTTAAATTAGCGTCCCGATACAAGTTGATATAAAATTGTTTAATATAATAAAATATAAGCTATGACATAAGCTAAACTTTGTAAACCTGCACATTTGAACCGGCAACTAACAGCTGGCTAACAATACAACACGTCAGGCACGTACGATAAATGAATAAGCTAACATACCTTATTAACGGCTTACAGCTGTAGCGACACTTTAATGTTGCTGTAGTTATCGATATTACATAAAATTATCGATATTACGTAAAGTCGGTAAAATGTTGTATAACATCTATGATTGAAACAACGTGAGAACGTTTACCAACACCGGAAATACCCAATTTAATGTAACACCAATCTAGCCTCGTTCTAGTCAAAGGTTGAGACCCAATCGTATTACGAAAATATATGGCTTTGTCCTTAAAATTGAAAGAAAAAAAAAAAAAGTTCATTAAAATGTGAACTTGAGTATCTTTGCAGCAGCCAACGCCTCAACCTTAAACAGCTTCATCACAAGTATGTTCCGTGAAAATAACATTACATTTAAACTCCTGTTATTTCAGACATGCTATAAAAGTACATAGTGACACAACACAGCTTTAAATGAGTGTTCACAACCATGATATAATGCCCAGTCTCACACTAATTGTGAGATTATTAATAAACAATAATATAGATGTATGTAAAAACTTCACATTTAGGCAAAACCTAGTCAATTTATACATGACGTTACTTTGACCATAATTTGATTTATTATATAAAGTGCTGGCCAAACACAGTGGTAAGATGTGTAATGTCTGCCATTTCCTATGACTTTTGTTTGTTTGAAAGATAGAAGGATTATACACACTGCAGCATTTTGAGATATAATAGGTTCTAGAGTTGCTGAAGGCTTTTGCAGATCCAAGCTTTTATAGGATGATTATGAAACTCCTATTTGTGGAAGGCCTGTAAGCAAACAGAGTGATGGAGGACATATTTTGTAGCTGACCACTTCAGTTTGCACATTATTCCATGTCTTGATGTGCCTAAGCAGAGTTCTGACTGCAAGCTCTGGTGCAAACAAGATGATGCTGTGAGAAACGGTTTGTAGTCAGATTTGGATTAACAAATATGTGGATGAAGAGTTCAGCTTTATTGAACTGTAAAATGGCACACATTCTATTTCCTCCAGTGTCCATTAGAATATGCTGCACACGTCCTGATTGCAAAACTCCAAAATACCTGTTATGAGAAACATTAATGAAAAGATTAGCACTGTTACAGCCTGAGAGAGATAGTTCAATTATACATTAGATTTGACATGCAGCACAGTCCAAACTTTGTTATAGTCGTACCAGAGTGTGTGCAGTTGAAGACAGTTTCTGCATGGCTGTAAAATTCCTCTCCGAGAATGGTGCGATAATCCACGTGGCTTGTGTGGACCAAACACTGTGTTGCATCTTTGAACAGCAAATCACTTTCTTCATATTGCTGGGAGTCAAACAGCTTCAACTCTGAGTTTGGGTTTGCTGCCAAAGTTTCCTGTGAAGTAAAAGAAGAAAAAAAAAACACCAGGTTTTAAATAATAAGCGTATTAATAAATAAAATAAACAAGTGATTCATTTCATTTAGTAAAAAAAAAAAAAAAGTTTAAAATAAGATGACCTGTGACTTCATGAGAAAGTCGTATACTCTCGCAGTGAGCACTGGACGTGTCATGACGGTGTTCGGTGGGATGACTCCCATATTACAGCTCTCCCACTCTGACAGTGGGGCACGGCGCCCATCGCTACACAACAACTCAAAATCTGATGACTCCCACCCTTCTGCCCAGCCAGTGGAACTCAAACCTGAAGTACAATGTGAGAAAGAACATCCATAATGTAGCAGAGCATTCAACCAACTCCAACTAAACACACAGCATACCAAGATTGAAGCATCTGTGTGTGTTTTTAGGCCAAAACCTCATCTGGGAAAAGCTCACTGAGAATGTTGGCCTCCAGGTTGTGCTGCTCAAGGAAGGCCACATCACCATAGCTTTTACCACTTGGATCTCCAACAAGGCACCTATAAACCATCAGAAGAGGATTATATGATGCAAAAAAATCACAGATGAACACAAGACTCTCATTTAGACAAGTCAGTGCACCTACCTTAAAGCCCCCATATTGCCATAGTAACGTTCATTGTGGTTGTCAGCGCAGCGTTTGGTGGCAGCCTCCCCAGTGCCTCCCATACACACTTTACAGAGATTTCCCTGAGAGCCAGGAAGACAGCCCTTCCAGAATACCTCAGTGTACACTAAGAGATCACAAAGTGATTAATGTAAAATGGATTACTCTTAAAACACGAATAAAGCAACAAAAAGCACAAAGTGCAAAGGTTAAAAAAAATTACAGCAAATAAACAAAAGATGTAACATGATCGAATAAGTTAAATATTTAAGCATTACATAATTATCCATGAAAATACTTCAATGTGATTTTTAAAACCTTACCCTTGTTTGGGTCACAGGGGGAGCTGCTGTTATGCTCCAGGCTTAACTTGTGTCTGTACGGCAGCAGCCACCCTGCAGGGCCGTACATGTGGCCATGACAGGAGCGACGGCCTCCAAGGTTTCCAAAAAAGATGCTTCTGCTGGAACGCTTTGCAACGGCTACACCGACCACTGAGGGCAGCACTGAGGAGAGACACAACGGTGATTTAAGATCAAGACAATAATTGCATCAGTTTCCATGAAAACTGGATTGAGGTGTATTTTCTTTTCATCTCACCATCTGTTTCTAAATGGGTTGTTCCTTCAGCAGATACACATTTTCTTCCTGGGGAGAGTTCAAGAAAACACAATATATACACAATACATCATTAATTAATAAAGGCCACCAACCAATAGTGCTATATTATATTCAAGCAACCTATTGACTGTATTCATGAGGAAAAGAATGTGAACAGGTCCTTACCATAATATTCTGTCATTACAGGGACAAGACCACATTTCCCTGCAATGAATGTGTGAGTGGCATCCAGTGAGACAGCATCCACCTCGTCCCTCTGTGGTAAATTGCATGTGGGTGTTTTCAACGTGTATCAGTGTTCTCTAATAAGTGTGAAGAAAAGGTATAATCTGATATCCTGTGATCCATTTACTTACTTTAATCTTCTCCACACAGTCACTCATTGAGACTGCTCTGACACACACTAAGGGGTCTGACTTTATACTGAGGGCCCACTGCTCACATTTCTTCTGCTCCGTGTGGCTAATGCAGCACCATCGTACAATGCTGTCCTCCAGTGAACTACCTACACACGTACAAGTTCGATGAGGATACAACAATCATAGCAAAAAATATGTTTAAAAAAAAACAAAAACAAAAAAACAGCCAGCACCTTCGTGTCCAAGACCTTTGAGGAGCGCTACATAATCCAGCCCCAGCACCTGAATGACATCCATGTCATCTTGCAGAACAGCCAGTTTCTCTGTTGCATCTTTGAAGAGAAGATCATTTTCTCCGAAAGAAGATGAGTTAAAGAGTTGGAAGCGCTGTCTCTCTCTTCCTCTATGGCCAAACAGCATCTTACGTAAAAGGAATCAAAGGCGCTTCAGGGGACAGACATACAGCGCCATACAGCGCATGGAAACAACATGTCGTTACAGTTTTGGGGAAAGTTTTGGAATAATACAGTTACTTAATGAACAAATGTACCTGCACTGTTACGAGAAATTTGCGTGCAATCTTGCGATAGTTGAATCTGGTGACTGTGCCTCCTCCTGGACCACGCCCCAGGTTACAGTTTCTGTATTGGCTGAGAGGAGCATGTGTTCCATCTGTGCACAGCAGTCTCAACTCCTCTCTCTCACTCTCTGGTGAAGAAGAGGAAGGAAGGGGAACAAAATGGCAGGCATTCTAAGTTTTTGAGGTTTTAACTTCTGCGGGATGCTGTAAAGTCACAATATTTTTCATGTAACATAATGAATGAATGTATAGAAGGATACTATAGAGGTAGATCCATTAGACCTACAGTACCTTCAATACTTGCAATCGCCAAGTGGTCCATAAATGCCACATCTCCTGCCCCACTCCTGAGACATCTGAGGCAGAGCAAAAGAGGCAATCGTAGAAATTCATTAATGTTTTGACTGTTCTGAGTCCTGAGTCCAGAATATGTTCATCCTAAGGTGAACCTGACCTGAGGGCCCCTTGGCTGTTGTAGAAGGGCTCACTGTGGGATGTTTCACAGTGGTAATTCTTCTGGCGAATGTAGGATTTCTGGCCTTGGCATAGGGTGCAGAGAGCAGGCGCCATGGCAGCAGCCCCGGGAATACAGCTGGCACTAAAAAAGCTACTCACATCTGCTTGAGAGGAGAAAACAAGTCAAAACACTGAAAAACGAGATGTCATGGATCTACAGTACTTCAGCAGAACAGCTTGTACAAACATGATCATCCATACATAATAGATTTTTCAATTCAATTTAAATGTGTAACTTCCACACTGTGCTGTTTTCACTAGATAATGTCATTTGCTGTCTTCCTAAATTACCCTGAGTCAGTGGCTGCTCCTTGGACCAGCTCAGGTAGTTGCGGGACAGCAGGAAGCCAAGTNTACCCTGAGTCAGTGGCTGCTCCTTGGACCAGCTCAGGTAGTTGCGGGACAGCAGGAAGCCAAGTGGAAGACTCCAGCCAGCTGTCCACCGGACCCCACTGTGACAGCTCCTGTGACCCTGCAGGGATCGTATGTCCAAGCTGCTGTTTCTCACCACAGCCACAGACAGAATACAGCCTCCTGCAGCACTCAGTTTAGACAAAGACAGGAATACACAGACAGGTATACTGGCACACACACTAATGCTGAAGTGACATGGTGTCAAGCTTATTTATGGAGCCCTGTATCACATACAGTGTCTCAAAAGGCTTTACAGGCCCACACACACAACAGTTCCTGAAAAACTCCCTAAAAAATCTTATCATACAAGGGGGGAAAAAAATAGAAGAAACCTCAGGAGAGGCCATTCAGAGAGAGTTCCTCTCCTCAAACAGTCAGATGTGCAATAGGAGCCATAGGTGGGGAAGCAGCAGCAAATAAAAATATAGGAAGATGCAAAATAGAAACTGTGAAGTAAACCTACCATCGCTGTATATCTCCTTGGCGATGGCAACAAGGCCAAACTGCTTCACAGCAGAATAAACTTCTCCTGCATCTAATGTCACTACATCAGCACGGTTAGCCTGAAAAAAAACAAAGAAAAAAAAAACAAACAGAAATCAACAGTATGAGTCATAATTTTACAAGTTAGCTCAAAGGAAATCTTGTTGTAGTGGTATTCCCATGGGGTTCATATATCTTTATTAAAGGCCATTTGTTATAGAAAATCTCCCCCACGGAGATTAAAATCACCTGTCAGTTTTCCAGATTTGGATGCTGAAACAATTTTTCAACACAAATTTACATTGTCAGTAAATTTCCCATTAATATAAAGCGTTACCAGAGATTTAGAAACTTCATAAATTTATTACAGCTGTACTTAATTTAAATAATAGCTGTTTACCCCACAACCACTATTTTGTGAAAACACCTTGACAGTGACAACACACTTCTTACACATGCATCTCATTTACCATGGATCCTGGTGTTGGTATTTTCTATTATTATTCTCACTCTGAACAGGCTTTCATCAATAATTTAACTGTGTTTGGCTTCATGAATTGTTCCCTACAACTTTACAAATCTCCAAAACATGATCTGATCTAAATGTAATTTCTGAGACCTTTAATGGCCAAATTTTTCTATGTTCTATAAAGTTGTCAAGCCATCTCAAGGACATTCAAAAGAATTTGCCCCAATGTATTTTTGATGCTACTACAAAAGAGCTGAGAGTGAGTCAAACCATTTAACAGCCATCTATTATTTTCCTCTTCCTGCACAATCTTATTTACAGCTAGGATCATTAACAACTCAATTTTTTATTAAGTTCCCAAACTCTAAATAAGAAACACTTTGGTATCATGTGTTTTTCTTTGCACATTAGTACATAATATTTTTTAAAATACATGTTTATTCTGAATTCAGGCTGTAACAGACAAAAACTTAAGGAGACCATCATTTGTTGCGTTGTGGTCTATGCAGACCCTTTTGACAGTCTGGAATGAGCCTGAAATTGTGATGATTTTAAATGGAACACAGCTCACCCTGATCTTATCTATGCAGTCGGTGGTGCTGGAGGCTCGTACGCACGAGAGTCTGGCAAAAGCTGCCACAGCAGCCGGGGGCAGCACAGCTACCAGAGCTTTAGCCAGCTCTGCACACTTCCTCTGCTCAGGATGTGACACTGTACACCAACGCATCTTCTTAGCTGTCAGACAAGAAGATTTCAAAAAGACCCTTTATTATTGAAACAGCTGTAAAATATCACAGGTCAGTCTGAACAATGATATATGTTTAGTCGAGAAGTTGGTAGAATACTGCTATCATCCATATTCGTATATGCTGGTATACAAGTAATTTCTTAATGCAGTCATTAAATGACAAAATCAAAAGCCTACCTTGACTGATATTTATTTCAGTTTTAATAAGGTTATATCAGTTTTAACAGATCAAAAAAAATAAATACAAAACAAGCTGCAGTTCTGCCAGTAAAAACCAAAAGCCAACATTTGTAACAGAATAAAACTGTTTAAGGAGTGAACACATACAATGACAATGAATGTTCAAACTGAACAAGGTAAGCAAATACGGTATTTTAGTATTAACACTTACCCCTGATGCAGCAGAGAAAGAGGAAAAGCAGTGCAGTGGCATAAAGTGCTCGCATGGTGACTTGCTGTAGATTCAAATATTTTTGCAGGTTGTAGAACACAACAACCAGCTGTCCTTTTGTTAGTCTGCAATCCGTAATATTCCTACGCAAATTTTCCAAAGGATTAAAGGCAAGAGAGGCAGTGTTGAAACCGGGAAATAAACCATTGCGCAAGGGCAGCAGTTCTGAAAACAGTAAAGTAAGTTTTTGCATGCATATGGAAAAGATTTAATACCATCTGTCTCAAGGACGACCCAAGTCCAACGTTTTTATGCGTCAGATGAGAGGGTGAAAGCTGCTTTATGAAGCTTGACTATAAAGTTTGTGGGTATGCCAAGAGTTGATTTTAAGACAGATTGATGCATTTCCTCAGAAACTGACTGTAGTATTGGTAGATGTTTATTTAGTGTATGCAGAGAGACTAAAGACATAAAAAAATATATATATAAACACTCAATATTAAATTTAAAGATACCAAGAAGCACATGTACAGCAACAATACATGCTTGCTGGTGAACCACTTTCATATTCAGTTTTCTTGTCTTCATGTTGCACCTACACAGATGAAGAACTGTCTAAAAAACAGGAAGGTGGACTCTTGTTTGCAGTTTTCCTGTCCTGCTGTAAGCACCGAGTGATCCGTTCTATCTCTTCTGTTTGCCGACAGAGAAAAGTAACTCCTGAGGTGTGGAGGACAGTCTGGAGATGCTGGATCCTCTCTGCATGTCGCAGCATTGTTGGCTTCTGTCTGGACAGTTCCGTGGACAGTCTGTCGATGCGCTCCTCCAACTGTCAACGACAAAAACATCAACAACTTTTACACAGAATTAAAGGACCATACCACCATGTATGTTTGAGCCTAATATATTCAATTTTCGTACGCGTAATGTTGCTGACAACCATTTCACAAAGGATAAAACCGTATTTCAGCTTTCCTGATATTTTGCAAAATCTCTGTCTTTCAAAATCAAATATTCACACCCACCTTAAAAATCAATGTTTCGCCTGCTAATTGTTACGCAGCCTTATGAAGTCACAGTCATTTAAATTTTTTGATATACACAGGTCTTCTTTTGGGACTATATTCTCTGGTGGAGACATATATTCACTCTGGTGTTTTTATTGTGCTTCAACACTGAAATTACATAACTTCTAAAAAAAACCTGAATACACGTCTTGTTCACGATGATGGATTACCTATCCCAAGAATGTTTCAAGTATCAACAAGTTCATTTTAATAGCATACCAGAATGAACTGAAACCAATGGCGGTCTGGAAGGTAGGAAAAAAATTTTTTTTAAACTCACCGTTCCAGTAGTATGATTTGGGAAATAATGTCAGTAACCTTACATGTATGAAAATTGAATATATTAGGCTCAAACATGCAAAATGGATAGTATGGTCCTTTAAGGACGTTGAAATTAAGAATGTCAGTGACTTCATATTATTTATTTTTCAACAACGATCAAATGAGGCCTCAGAAGAATGTGTGCAAGATTTAAGCCATCAATAAGAAAATAACCTGTGCATGACCAATTCCAGTGACTTACCGTAAAAATTTATACATATTCTGGCTGAGCATGTCTGGTCAAAGTGTGTGGATACAGCATGTTTTTACACATGTGAATTGTCTTACCTCTTTAACATAAAACCATGGCAAATTTTTAAACTCTTACCTCCTTCAGCTCTTGACAAACAGCATTCTTTTCCACTTCTTCATCTTTTCCGCTGGTCTGCAGCCAAGTTTGTAATACTTCTTTCAGATTTTGCCATGCCCTGAATGGACAGAAGCCCCCCCCACATACTCAATATTACTATGTAGACAAAATGTGTGTTGGTACTAATATGGAAACTATATGGCCAAAGAAAAAGAAAACTGTTGTTACTGATAGGAAATTCTTACCGGAGCTGCTTCCTCTCCTGCTGGAATCGCTCCATGTCCAGCTGAATGCTGAGCAGTTCTCTCATCAGCTGGGATGCTTGATCAGCCTCCACATCCTCTTCACTGAATGCTCTCATATGAACCTCTAAAAGAAGCATCACATCGCAATAGTTGGCTTGACCATGAAATTTATTATGTTCTCATAAGTCAAGGTTGAGTTAATACTGCTTTCTTTTTTATAGTGGATGAGAAAATAACTTGTACCTGGATACCAAGGTGTAGCTATTGTACCTGAACAGCTTGATGATTGTTGTTTAATGGGGGGGGGGACAAACTGATGCAAGGGCAAAAGTAGATTTGAGTTGCTGGTCTTCCCCAGCTTAGGAGGAAAAGCAGATGGTATCGTCTCGGTCAAGTCACAAAATTTGCAATGTGTGACAATAAATACTTTCAAAGACAAAAGAGGTGATTACCATATATGTGGTACTGGTAGCCATGAAAGCAGAAGGAGGTAAAAGGAGATGCGTTTCTTGTGATCCACAAGGAGAGTCCATGGCAGATATGTGAGGGTCAGAGTGTCCCGTGGCAGAAACGAGAAAGCTCTGAGGTACAGAGATAAAGGATCCTGTCACAGGCTGAAGGCAGGAGCTCGCTGCAGCTTGGCCTTTGTGTGGAACAGACCTGAGCTCTAGAGGATGTGGATCTGTATGCAGGTGTGACTGCTGCTGAGCTGTAACATGGCTCTTGGTTTCAGTGCTGGTGACACTTGACTGCCTCTGGGTGCTAAAAAAAAAAAAAAAAAAANAAAAAAAAAAAAAAAAAAGGAAAAAAAACTGTTTGCCATAAATAGCTCATGCTATTTTTAATGGAATGCTTCATTTGAACATGATTTCTATTATTTAATACTTGTGTTATATTCATGAATAATGTAGTGAATGCTTATTATCTAGGATCTGGAATATTCAGGAGTAATTACACTACAAATGTGTTATTTTGTTCACAAATGCTATACCTGTTTTTTCGCAACTCTTTGATTGGAGACGCAAGCAATTCCTCACAACGACGTGGCTGAGGTCTCCCCTTACGTTTAAGAAACCTGCAGAAAATAACAAACGCTGTTGTACTGAGTCCACGTGTTATTTACATGCTGAGGGTGACTGCAGCACAGACTCACAGCTCACTCAACGCTCCATCTTCAGCTCTCTGCTCCACTGAGTCAGACTGAGAAACTCTGTGCAGCACGCTGTTTGAGCTGGCAGGCAAACTAAAGGTCACACTCTTTTTAGGCAGTAACCCTCTGACCTCCTGCACTCTGTCTAGTTTACCAAGTGCCTGCTGCTTCCAGCGCATGGCACAACGCCGAACCACTCTCTGGAGATGATGCGATCTCTGTGGGACATAGGCACAATAAAGAAGTGACACTGGCATCTCAACTAAAATGACATAAATGTGAGTAACACACACACACACACAAACTCACTTGCTCTCGGCTGGGTTGTTGCAGGCTGGAGGTGAGGCTGTTCATGTGAGCGGCGTACGTGAGGATGCATGTCACACCCTCCCTCAGCAGCTGGTCTCTGTAGAGCTGAGCGGCTCTGGCGATGTGTTCTCGCTGTGCACGCTGCTCAGTGACCCACAGCCTCCAACCATATAGCACCTACAACAGGTTTATCAATCAACGTCCCTGTTTTTGATGGTGTATCAATGAAGTCACTCAGGAAAAATACTGTAATGCAAACAGGGTTCCCGCTCTTTTGAGGGATCAGTTTTCTGGCCTAAAAATCCATATTATGACAAATGCAATGATAACTTTTTATTACCTCAGTGCATGACATTTCCTTTCTAATGCTAATCCTGATTAAAGAACCATACCTATGGTTTTGCATGTTTGAGCACAATAAATACTACCTGCATACAAGTTACATTACTGCCAACATTTTCCAAAATATAAAACTGTATTTTAATTTTTGTGTTAAAATCCCCTAATCTTTCATAATCAAATGTTCAGGTGATACACCCACCTTAAGGGAGTTTTTGCTCGTCTTCTTAAGAGAGCTTGGCTGGGTCAGGAACCATTAATGTGTGGGTCTGTAAAGTCCTTTGAACCATTGTATGTGATATTGGGCTAAACAAATAAACTTAATAAATAAACTTAACTTAAAATTCAATGTTTCACCTGCAAACATGCATGTTTACATGTAGAAGTTGTAATTCATCTGGTAAAAGTAGTCTTCTCCTTTGACTATATTCCCTTGGAGTGATACATTTTTTTCTGCGTAGCTCCGTGTTAGATTAGTTCAATTATAAGTACCTGAAAAAACTAATAACGACATGTGGTTCACTGTGATGGAATATATATCTCAAGCACGTTTCAAGTCTATACAAGTTGATTTTTAAGGTGGATTGGAATGAACTGAAAGCAATGGCAGTCTGGAAGATAGGGAAAAAAAAATATAAAGGAAATTACTGCTCCAGTAGTATGTTTTGGAGAATGTTGCCAGTAATGTAGTGGGTAGTATTTATGGGCTCAAACATGCCAAAACCACCAATATGGTATTTTAATAGGCTGATGCCTGAACCTCTGCTGACATGTTAGTGGTTTTTGTAGCTATTCTTTGTTTAAATACATAGGATTCAGTCAATTCATTTATTTAAAACTAAATCTATGGGTAGGTTTAGACTGCCAAAAGATGTATAATAATTACTATTTTGCATAATAAAGCAAAATCTGATTTAATAAATTAGGTTTATTGTACAGCCCTATAGCAGCTCTGAGAAAAGTATGTGAAAGCAGGTGTTACCTTGGCCTGCAAAGAGAGGGACCAGTGCCAAAGGGCTCGCTCTGTCTGCCGTGTCTCTTTCCTTCTGTGCTGCACCTGTTAGAAGGAAATCAGTCACTGACACAGCTTAACTGCTCTAAAACAAACTATACCTTCATATCTCATGCTAATAATATTCCATACAGAAACCTGAATGATTACCCATCAGCATAAAAAAAGATATACAAATCAGAACAAGAGCAATTCTCTCTTTTCTCTCCTCTGGTTCAGACTGTGAAAACAGAACAGAACCAACCTTCATTTTCCACCTTTCAAAGTAGGTCTGGTACATCTTTAATCTCAGCAACATGTTTCCTTGTCGTTTCATTATCTATGGAATAATCACATTTGTAAAAATCAATGGAACAATATGAATCAAACAGTATGAAACTGGCAGCAGCTAAGGGTCAATGAAATATTAACCTTATTTTTCTGACATTGATAATGATGCTTGTTCCATGCTTTCAGTGCTTGAGAAAGGACTTTGGAATCATGGTGCTGTCTGGCTTTTTCAGTGCCCATCCTCTCTCTCTGAGCCATTCTTGTTTGTTTCCTCCATCGCCTGAAAGATGCCTGCAGCCGCACTAATCACAGATAACAAGAACAATGAGCAACTCAGTTACATAAAATTTCAAAAGGTAATAAGACTCATGTTTGTACCATTTTAACAATAACATAACTGCTGTCGAACCAATAGTGACGTAATCTGACAAAACAAAATCTTAAATTAAGGCTAAGCTTAATGAATTGGAAGAAGCAAAAGAAGCATAAAGGTTTAGAAAATAAATTCATGATTTGTTAAAATGGATGTCCACAAAGCATAATTTCTCACAAAGATTGCTGCTAATAAACTATGGAAAAACAGCCGTTGGTTTTCTTAGGCATGTGTCATGTTTGGATTTCAGAGTGTGATGTGTCTAATGTTTTGGGTATCATCAGTGGAATTTGGCCAGTCAGCTTTAATCCACCCTAATTCACATTAAAACAAATATAACACAATGCTGGTAACTAATTTAATACACTTGAAAGTGACATTCACATACCAAAATATCTTATTATTAACAGGTGGTGGTTGTATCGTCAGGTGGACTCTATACATTTAATCAAACTGTCATGTTCCATCTCGTGGTTCCTGTTACCTTGATTTATGCAACTCTGTGCCCTCATAAGTGCTTCCCCCTGCTGGTGGCGCTTTGACACAGCATGAGCTGTTGCTCCTCTCCAAGCAAGGAACACCTTGTAAAATTAAAACAGAGGAAGAACTAAGCAAAAGATTCAGCAAAGAAAAGAATCTGGTAGTTTTGGAGACGAAGGCGTGGTCACCCTGTAACCTTAAGTTGAAGGACAAGCTGAGAGTGGTTCTCTGCTTTTTGCTCCATGATCCTGAACTCTGCCAGCAGCACTGTGTTCTCCCTCCATGCAGTTAAAACACTCCTGTGGAGATACACAACTGAGACTGAGACTAGATGATTCTGAACCAAATCACTCAAACGGAGGAAATGTGAATCTCGGAACTTCATGGTCTAAAGATAAATGTTTATGTTTAGTACCTGAGAAAGCACCGTGTCTGTCGTCTGTAAAGTTGCTCTGCATGACCGTAGACCTGGCACATCTGTAAGTGGTGTTTCTGAGAAAACAATGCAACAGTGTATTGGCTGTAACATGACGTTTCATACTCAGGTCTTTTGAAACTGCACAAGTGCTGATGTACCTTCCAGGTTCCGAAGACACGCTTTAGAAGTTGAACTTCATGGTAATGCTGCATCTGCTCCAGCTTGTTCTTTTTCACCCTCTGACTCTGAACAAACTGATCAAAAACACAAGGGTCACAAATGCTCCAGAGCCACTGACAGACTACACAATGACGAATGTTCGGAAAAAAGAAACAGAGAAACACTGGAAAGGCATGTTATGACAAAACCCAGAATTGGTGCAAAACCTTATCTAGTTAACTCAATAAAGCTTCTTCTGATGATATGGAGTGTTATGCAGGCTGGACAGGACAAAGACAACAGAAGCACCTTTTTCCATTTATCCAAAGTCCATCTCATGCAGCACAGGTCACCCTGGTGATTCGCCTGCTCCTCTCGGTTTCTCCTGACATGAATCAACAAATAAAATAAACAAAAAAATAAATCTATTAGCCCACAGACTGGCAAAGTGGCCATTCTACTCTTCCTTGTACTTAGACAATAAAGCCTTATGTTTGCTTCACCTGTCCCGTATCTCGGCACTGTTATCCTTCCACTGTTTTATTGTGTTGTGAAGAAGTGTGTGCAGGTATAGGCGGTCTGAAGCTCTCTGTTTCTCCACTTCATTGATCTGTTGCTGCGTCCGCTGCCTCCAGTGATCCCAGGCTCTCTGCAGGTGGCAACGCTCCTCATGAAGAACTGCCTGTAAATACAGAGCCATGTTTTTTTTAATGTCTCCTCTGATGCACAGTTGCGTTCTTCATCAACAACATAGTTAGTTTACCCATTTACAGATGACATACCATTCGCTCAGACAGCATCTGCTCCTTGTGCTTCTCCAACTCTCCCCACCAGGTGTAGAACACCCAACTATACTGACGCTGCCTAAAAAAAATTAGTGAATAAACAAATTATGTACAGACAGGAGGTGGCTACATTGCTTGATTTAGAAGTATATCATAACACAAGTACATGCGTAATGCAAAATGTGGACAGGAGGGGTAAATAAAGATGGTGACTCACTGGTTATAGACCTTTGCCTTTTCTGTCCTTTGTTTATGAAGTCTTCTCTGCAGGGTAAACTCAATCCATGAATTGAAACACCAAGGCAATTTGCACTCAGCAAACCAAATGTCTGCACGATGCTCCAATTCCTACACAAAAGTAGAATATTTTTTGCATCCATTTCAATTATATTTATATAGGAACTGCCTAAATGTTAGTCAGCCATGAGAAACTTGAAGGAAATGATTTAACTTCAGCAAAATCTGACTGATTAACTCAAGGGAATGACATACTGTCACAAAATCTGCAGATTAATCTAATATCTCTATTTTGTGCAAGCAGGTTGGAATGGGTGGAGAAAAGTGTCAGGTGTGATGTGTGACAAAAGAGTCTCGGCAAGAATGAAAGGAAAGGTGTACAAAACGGTGGTGAGACCAGCGATGTTGTATGGCTTAGAGACAGTGGCACTGAGGAAAAGACAGGAGGCAGAGCTAGAGGTAGCAGAGACTAAAATGCTGAGGTTCTCTTTGGGAGTGACGAGGATGGATAGGATCAGGAACGAGTACATCAGAGGGACAGCGCATGTTAGATGTTTTGGAGATAAAGTCAGAGAGGCCAGACTGAGATGGTTTGGACATGTACAGAGGAGGGATAGTGAACATATCGGTAGAAGGATGCTGAGGTTGGAACTGCCAGGCAGGAGGCCTAGAGGAAGACCAAAGAGGAGATTTATGGATGTAGTGAAAGAGGACATGAAGTTAGTTGGTGTGAGAGAAGAGGAGGCAGAGGATAGGGTTAGATGGAGGCAGATGATTCGCTGTGGTGACCCCTGAAGGGAAAGCCGAAAGGAAAAGAAGAAGAATCTAATATCTCTATTTTCCTTAAATAAAGATATACATTTATCTCTAGAATTGCTCTTATATTGGATCTGAATATCTTTATCTTTATCTATTATTCATCAGACCCCAGTATAAATACCTGCATATGTCTCTTCTCAGCAAGTTTTTCCCTCCAGTGGTGAAAACAGCTGCTCACCATGGTAGTTCTATTCAGTAAAAAAAAAAAAAAAAAAAATTCTGATCAAACTTAAATTCACATAAGAATAACTGTAAATGAAATTTGCATTCTGTCTGAATGCTTAGACGCTATTAAACCAACACATTATTGTTCACTCCAAGGTAAACATAGTGGTGGTAAAGCAAGAGACTGAGAAAAGGAAATCACCTGTTGGTTCTCAGTGCCATTTCTAATTGTGGCTGAAAATTCTTGTCTTCAGCCTCTTCTACACGTTCCTGCCACAGCTTCCAATACTTACTGGTCATCTAAGTGAAACATAAAAATAGAAGTGTGACGTTTCATCAAAACTTTAACTGAAGGGTTAAACTGAGTCTATAGTTTTAGGATGATAGTGAGCTCATCAGTTACTGTTTGATGATGGTGCTGTGCAGCCACGTTCTTGTTCAGTTGATGTGCTTTGTTCCAGCTAACATTCAGAGACAGACCCTGCAATCCAACATGCTGCAACAAGAATAAAGTAGAATAGATACATTCATTAACTAATAGTATTTTATACTATATTTTGCAGTTATTTATTTTTTTTCTTCCTACCAGTAAATATTGATGGTGGTGTTGAGTTGCCATCTGGTTTCTTTTAGCTTTCTCTCTGCACAACTTCACATCTACTGAAGAGCTCAAGAATCAAACAACTCAGTATCACTAAATACTTGCTTAATATCCTTCATGTATTATGATATGGTTGGTATGAAAAAGGAAAGGTATGTTTGTTTTGTGCATGGATTAGGATACAAGCTTTCCATTGCTGCAGGGCTCTGCGCTGAGTGCTCTGTGTGGCCAAATGCCCTGCAGCTTCCAAACGGTCCTCCTCTGTCCTTTTGTGATACAGTGCACTGCACCATTTACTCCAACACGTCCTCAACAGACTGAGATGGCAGGCTCGCACAGCCAAAGCTAAATGACAAAGTCAAAGTAGGTATCATAAGGGACAACTGGATAGCTTATATATGTATGTGTATGTGTGTGTGTGTATATAAAAGCTCATAATTTATTCAAATAAACAGAGGCAGATAGTTTATAAACCTTGTGGCTTTTTCTTGGCTTGATGGCAGGAGACATAACTTATCCACTGATGAAATGTTTTTCTCTTCAATCCTAGAATGAAGTGGAATGAAGCTTTGGATTCTTTCTCTTTCTGAGAACAAGCAGCTCTGTGACTTTCTTTCCACTGAAGCCAGACCTTCAACAAAAAGAAGCAGTGCACACATTAAGTAAAGAGAAAATACAACAGGCTCGGCAAATAATATTGATAATGTTTAGTTTATGAAGGTATGGGATCACATCTTTACCCTTCTCTGCAAAGTCTGCTCCTGATGTTTCAGGGCTTTATCCTCTAAAGCTAAAAAGTCACGATGCTGCTGCAGCTTGGTCTGCCACAATATCCACGCTGAACTGCACAGGTATGAATACGAGTTAGAAAAGTGATAACCCACTCAACCTTTTCCTGTGTAGGTCTTACTGAACATAGTAATCTTACCGCAGAGTTACCATTCTTTTCTGTTGAAGAGCAGATTCGAGCATTCTGCCTTTCATTCGCCTCATCTCGATGAAAATCTCCCACCTGTCCCAAACCTGACGCATCCCCTGCCTGTCAGCTGGTTTAGGGGGGGGGAAAAAAAAAAAAAGTTTAAGAAACAGCAGCAGCCTGTGACATCTGACACAACCTGAGACTGGAAGGTTAAGATCAAGTGCATTATACAAGTCAAAATCTTCATACCAAATGACTGAGCATTTTGGACTTTCTTCTTCTTTTCCCTCTGTACTGACATAAACTTCAGCCAGCTATGGAACGTCCAGTTATACAGGTAATACCTAAAACATGGGACACAACATCACCACATATGACAGGAATCTGTGACCAGCTTACTGAGATACAATACAGCCAATGTTTTGCATCATGTCCTGTGTGCTGACTTGTAGTGACACTCTGCACGCATTGTGAGACTCCACTCCCTCCTGGACGTCCACCACTCATCTGTCCATCCCTTAAAGGCTCGAAGCAGCGTCACAGTACGATGATGACACCTAAAACATGCAATATTTTCAGCAGAGTTATATTTCAGAGTCTCACATAAGGCATCCAAAGATGTACAACAGGCTGTAATTCTTGCTTTAAAAATATTTAGGACTGAAACTGTTATTTCAAGATCCCAAAATTATCCTCCAAACATTAGTACCTGGCTTTATGAGGATGAATACGGCCAAAGGTTTTCTGCATCCATATCTTCAGGAACTTCCTTGCCAAGTGCCTGCAGTGGTTAAAAAGGCAGACAATAACAGTGCTGAATAAATCATCAATTATTTAATCAATAAAAAATTAACCTAAAACAATTTAGTAATCGATTAATCATTTTAGTAATTCAACGAGTTAAAGAGATCAACATTATTGGTTCTAGTTTCTTATCCATACCATTTTTGTGGTTAGGAGTCTAATAAAATGAAATGAAAAATGAAATAAAAAGTGAGAATATGCAGCTTTTCTGTTTTAGATAATTTGACACTGGATCCCAGTTTATAGACGAACAAAACTGTTAGTTGCATCTCTGAATAATAATAAGACACGAACAAACGCTAGCTTAAGTAACGTGCAGTGTAATAAAGTGAGTCTTGGCACCTTATTCTCAGCTCCTTGAGTCTTCCACCTTTATTCCAGTTGTATCCAACTCTGTAAGGAATCTTTCGGGTTTGAACTCTGCGGACTTGTTTGGTTTCAGCACCGGATCTGACACTGCTCCTTGGGGGTTTTAGTGGCTCTGGCTTTCTGTTGTTATTCTGCATTGTATATGGTAATTCCAGCAAAGAATATTACAGTACAGTACTTACTAGGCTGAAACCCAACAGAAACATGACCTCACCTTGTCCATTTTTATCAGAAGTCATTCTAACGCTGCACAAAGCTTCGGCGTCCAAAATTTTTAACAAAATCACATCAACGCGAATAGTGTTTAGGTTACTAAGTGCCGCGCGTTTGTTTTCACTCCCCCGGTGAACGCGGAAATGACACCAGGAGCCGTTCCAGAGACCTCAAAAATACTGACACGATTTGTTCTGCGCAACACTGACAGCATTAAAGTTGACATTGTGAGTGTAGGAAGCTCCTCTCAGTCGTTTTGGCGTTATTGCATTATGTGGTCAAGTTGGTGCAAAAGTTAAGTATTTTTACAAAGGCATATTAATGAGTTTTTATTTTTTATTTTTTTTATTTTACACTGAATTTTATATCGTGGGTTGTTTATTGTCGCTATGTGGTAAAGCGTTCAACAAGTGAGAAACGCCCCCAGGGCCCTTTCACGGTAGAAGTATAGAGAGATGTAAATTCTGGACAGTCAGTGAGGGCGGGGCTTCACACTTTGACAAAGACAGCCCGGCAGAGTTTCATGAAAGTGACAGCACGATACTAAAATCGAGCAAACCCTGACACAAGAAATAGCTGTCCTAGATAATGCCTTTTGAATGCATCCAAGTTTGCTGCAAGTTATTTCGTTTCAAATCAAGATAAATATATGCCAAACTTTACACAGTTACAGATGATTTTTTTTTACTTATATGCCATTTCAACATTGTAGTTTAAATATTTAGCTGTAGCCTTGTCGACGTATATCAGCCTATTTTAAATTCTACAAAGGCGCAATAGGCACGATGTAATCTTTGCTAGGACCTTCTTAAAGCGGTGATGAGATGAAAATTGCTGCTACGACTTAGAGAACAGAGAAAGAGCAGAGGTTTATTTGAGATTGCACAGTATCCGTACGAAATAACTTGTGTTTTAGACCTGTGTTATTGTGTTTAATTACCTCAGTAGAGTTTGTATTTACTAGAAATTACTGCAGAACCCAGCCAGCTTACGATTTGGTGCTCGCTGGGTGGGCATTATTCCCCATTCCCCACCTAGTTAGCTTAGCTAGCTAGCTAGCTAGAGGTGCTAGGTTAGCTAGCTAGCTAGCTAACGTGAACAACCAGTGTACGACCGGCAGCAATATTACACACACCATTCATACTGAGTAAGTTGTCCTTTTTTGTCTTTTTAATGGGCTTCTAGCAAGCTGGTATATTTGTAGCACATCATATATCACATCACAACTAAGTTTTAGATTAGCTGTTTGTGGAACGGTAGCTTAGCTAAGGATCTACCAATTTGTGGGCTAACGGCGTAAATCTCGCTGAAACCTGGAAAGACGTTTTTATTTAACGTGTTGAATACATTTGGAATGACGGCCTAGTTTTCTAAGCCAGTTTATTACATGCCAGACATTGCAGGTCATTTGCCAATTAGGCAAATTAGCATAATTGACCTGTCAAGTCTCACGTTGGTGGTTGGTAGGTGTTGTCAATTAACGGGCTAATTGGCTAGCATTGCTTGCTAAATCAGAAACCAGACCAGGTACTTTAAAGTCAGGCAGAGTCTACTACTACTTTACTTTATATTTGACTTTGGTATTTAAAGACTGAGACCGTCTTGTTGTTTTTATACAGTCTCTAGACAGCAGTAGGATGATTTTCAACATGCAGTACTTGCCTGTATGACGTTATTTTCATTCATTCATGGGGCACCAGGCAAACTTTTTCATTAGGTGCCCTTAAAGTAAGATTCAGCATTAACATCAATCGAAGCAGCTAAGTAGCTTTTGAAGATATGTGCCTAACGCAGATAAAATGACGGGATCTTGATCACCGCCAGTCATTCTTGATCAGACGTGTTAATGTGTCCATAACTTCATTTCAAACAGGAACTGTGTCCTCTTGGATAGATTTCGAACATTTGTTGGGTGACTGAATCAGTCATGGAGAGCGATGCTTGTGTAGAACACAAGAATGATGCTGCTGCTGTGGGCCAGGTTAAACCAGCAGCTCCTTACAGATACACCAAGGTGATGAAAAATGCCAACAGTTATATATAATACAGAAGGTGAATAGAGCTTTACTGAACACCATTTACAATTATAAATTGTTATACAGGAGGAGCTTCTGGAAATAAAAGAACTGCCTTGCTCCAACGAAAGGCCAGAATGTCTCTCTGACAAATATGACAGGTAAGAATTTATTTCCACCTAAAATAGATGCCCACATAGAATTTGCATGTTATGCTGTGATGTCAGGACAACCAGGTCTGCATTTGTTAACTTTACAAATATTAAGTTAGAACCAGAGAACCAAGGTTAATCTTATCAAATGAGATACCTTGGATGTGTTCCAAAGAAAGAATGGAGGGGAAATTCTGTGGGCCACTCTAAACAGTAATGTTTCACATATTTGGTCTTATAGGATTTTTTTTTTTTTTTTTACACTGTGACTGGAAAGAGCCAATTTTACCCATTATGTTAAATTTGTTGACAGAAGTTTTATTTTTGGATTTGGTGTTTTTGGAAAGGCATTTACTTTTATATGACCTAAGATCTTTGGACAGTAATATATGTTCATTGGATGTGAGCTCAATGAATGAGTCAGCTAAATTAATTCTAAAATTCTCATTCAATTGGAAGAGTTGTTTTTTTTTTTTTTAAGNTGGGGGGGGGGGATGGTGGTGCTGCTCTACGCTGCCTCTGAAGTACACCCAACAATTCTGCATATTCTTACAGATTCCAGTATCCATCAGATACAGCTGTTTGCCTTATTGACTGTTAGAATTATATGAAATAGATATAGAATCAAATGTATTTATTTAAATTATTAAGCTGTTTGACTTTGTCAAAATTTAAAGGATGCAATTAATTAACTATTTGGCTACTCAATCATTACATCTAACATTAAAACTGTTAAGTAATTTTTTTTTTTTTTTTTTTTTTTTAGTGTTCGCTTGCCCATTGTTCTCAAGAAACTGCTGTCATTTATTTCTGAGTTTGAATGCAACCCATATAAATCCTTTGAGAAATTATTAATAATGGACTGTACGACAAGAAGTAGCTGTTGAAAGACTGATTCTGATGCAGTGTCTTCTCAGAGCACAGACAAAAAGGATTTGGCCTTAAGCACACTATTTATAATTTTGGTCTGTAAATGCTAGAGGTGGTATTGTTTGTGCCACATGGGCAGAGCCCATCCATTAGGTCAACTTGTAAATGGAGTTTCTCAGTGTGCATTTTTACAACTAAATTCAAGTTTGATCACCTTATTGTCCATATATTGATTTAATGAAAGCATTACTTCATCAGCAGCAATTGACAAGCCCCAGCTTTCCTTTTCAAAGATCTGTATGAGTTATATTCAAATTTTAGATGCAAATGAAAAGCAACAAATTTTGAGGACATTCAATTTTCCTAGGCATCTTATTATTTTGATGAAAGATGAAAAAAACGTCTGGTGTTAATGTCTTCCCTCATTTTACTTTTGGAGTCATAATATCTTATTTGTCTTTTGTCTGGAAAAAAGTTGTATGTCTTTAATTGTGGGTTCATATGTTGTTTTGGTACAGTGAAGGTGTCTGGGACCCTGAGAAATGGCATGCTTCTCTGTATCCCACTTCAGAGCGTAACTCCCCCGTGGACGGCTTTAAGAAGGATTATATGGACGATAGAGTTCCTCTGAAACGAAGAATTCCAGGTAGATATTCTTGAAAGGCACCAAAGCCAGAACTCCTGTAATTATCTCCATTTAGAATTTAACTAAAAACAAGAGTCCTAACTTGTGTTGTGGAATGTATGAGGATGCTGGTGTAGAGAAGTTAAATCTCATCTAGCAACAGCTTCCTATTATTGTAATGTACCAAATACGTTGCCAAATATGCAACGGTTTGGACCATTTATACTTCCCAACTGTGTCTTGGTGAATGATAATTGTATATATGCTGTTGGAATTTTAACATAATCTAACAAGATGATAGTGAAGTGTAGGCATGCTATATTATGATGTTGGTATAATATGTGACATAGTTTTTTTGTCTAAACATCTAAAACTCAGGTTTTTAATTTGTTGCGTTGCCTTCAGACCCTCGTGAGCGTTTAAAGGAGGATGATCTGGACGTCATACTGAGCCCACAGCGACGCAGCTTCGGAGGTGGATGCCAAGGCAATGCCGCACCTGCTCTCCACACCCGTCGCCCCATCAGCCCCTTGGAAAATAAGGAGAATGAGAGCCTTCGTCTAGGAGGGACACGCAGAATTGGCAGTGGCCGCATAATTGCTGCCCGAGCTTTTGAGAGAGAGGCCCGTGTGGAGAAGGAGAGAGAGCGTGAAAGAGATTTCAAAGATAAAAGATTCAGGGTTGGTGCATGTTGCTTAATTTCTTTCAGTCTATCCATAAAGTATTTCCCTTAGTGTGTAGATGGTGACGCATTCAACGCATTAAGCTTAAAAACAATATAAGTAGGAAAGGCAAAAAGAAAAGCTTTTTTTTTTTTTCCAAAGAACTTAATATAGCTCTCATAAAAATTGTACCCAAGCTAACAACTGAGTAACTAAGACTATGACAGAGGTGCTACATAGTGTCTGGGAAATTCAGAGAGTTGCCAAGTCTCAGAAGTATTTAACTGCATGCAGAATTAGGAGATGATGATTTAGCCTTTATTTACATGGCCATGGAGAGAGGAAACACATCAAACTCTAAACCCTCATAAGATGCTCTTTCTCTCTCATTTTCTCTTACAAGACTCACACTTCATAGACATGAACAATCACAGATTATTCAGACTATTTTGCATGTTGTCTGGGAAGAAGAGCTGGTTCTCACACACATCTGGGGCTTGGTTGATCAGTGGCTCACTCACACGGAGTGGGCGCATGTGACTTACAACCATTATACACACAAACACACAAATGGAGAAATGCTTTCTTGTGAATTTGAGTAAATATCCCATCCAGAGGTGTTTGGTGTTTCCCAAACCATCTTGCGCTGTGTGAATTATCATGTACTGGCAGCTGTGTTTTGTTGTCCCTTCTCCAAGTCAAAACAAGTGCAAAAACAAGGTATTCAGTACTTTCTCACTCAGATTAATGCTGTTGGATAATATTAATATGTAACACATTTCTCACAATGGACAGAACAGTCATGAGTTCCACTTCAAGACTTATAAGGCAATCTCTGTACAAACCTGAAGAGAGAATGGACATCTTCACAATGAGACCAGCCCATCAGTTGACTTAATGTGTCTCAAGCAATATTTTATGCTGTTCTTATGCACTTAACAAATACAGTGACACTTCATACATCTTTGTTTGCAGAGGGACTTTGGTGACAAACGTGTCTTTAGTGAAAGAAGAAGGAATGACTCGTATGCAGAGGAGGAGCCAGAGTGGTTCTCAGGAGGTCCCACAAGTCAGTCTGAGACAATTGAGCTCATTGGATTTGACGACAAAATCCTGGAAGATGACAAGCGCAGGTCCAAGCGATCAAGGAAGCGAACAGAGTCTGTGAAAGAAGGCATGTCAAAGTTATATTCAAAAGTGATGATTACAAGTACAGCAACATGATGCATTTTGGCCATTCAGAATGATTTTAATTAATAACTGTTGTATTTTCCTGTGACCTGTTGCTATAGGCATGTATAAAATTCTGTCTTTGGCTGTGACATTTCTTTGTGTTTGAGTAATTTCTGTATGTCTACTACAGTGGAATGTAATGGTGGACAGGCCGAGGAGCAAGATGGGGTTTTGCAGTCTGCAGCTGATCAGGAGGTTCCTCACCATGATGTTCTGCCAGAGCAGTCAGCTGGAGATTTTGACTTCAATGAGTTCTTCAATCTGGAGAAGACCATGCCAGGATTGGCCTCTGTAAGTCCCGGAGCGCATGGATTGTTTTGTATGGGCCAGAGGTGTGCACAACAGGGGTGGTGTTTTAATTTACATTTTTTTTTTTTTAAAGTTTATTGGTGTGTGTGGGTTTTTTTTTTTTTGTTTTTAAATAAATGCTTATGCAGTACAGTTAAGCTAAAAAGTAGAGGCTGTCAGGTGTATCTTTTTCTCCCTCCAAACCAGACTTACGGCTTCAAACATACTTTTTTTTATTTATTTATTTATTTATTTATTTTAATGTATTTACACAAGTGTTACGAATATCTCTTTAAACTTAACACTTCTTAACTTTGGGTGAACTCCATGGCAGATTGTAGATTTTTGTACATGAGTACCTCTGCTGCACTGACTTGATGTGGCTGAATTGTGTGGGGTTGAGTATTGTCACTGAATGGTGCTCTTTCCCAAATACTTTGCCAGTGGGTTACTGCATGGTGGTGAAGAAGGGTTTGAAAGGTTTCTCATAATATAACAAGCCAAATTTATGCCCATCATGATGTTACACCCGTTTAATTGGAGAAATGAAGTGAAAAATGAACATGGTAGGAACTGAAAGGAGAAAGTTGTGCACTGACTGGTTTGTAGCATTAACTGATCACAGGCCAGCAGTGTATCTAATGACACTGTCCTCAGTCTACTAGCACATTTTGTGCTAAAATCGATGGAAATCGCTCTAAACGTAAGTGCCACCTTTGTCTCAGCCTTCTGTCTACCCAGTTTTGCTTTACCCAGTTTTTCTTCACAAGCCTCTGTTTTTGTCTTGCAGATGATAGAGGATGTTTTGGGGGAGGGCCCTGTATCGGCGAGCCGCTTCAGTCAGTGGTTCTCCAGTAATTTGAGCCCTTCAGGCAGCCATTCCAGCAGTTTAAGGTCAACTCCCCATGAGGAGTTGGAAAAATTAGCAGGTATGCTACCATGCTTTAAAACATTAAAAGGTGTTTTTAATATTTTCTCAAATTCCACAATTTGACATTGTTTTGCTCCCTGTAGGGTTTGAACGACACAGCTCCTTCCCTAGCCAGGGCCCTGCTCCATACTTCACACCTATTCAATCATCGGAGTGCAAGGAGAAGGTGGACATCCTGGAGCTTCTGCACAAGGCCAAAATAGACCTGAAGCCTCTTCTCTCCACCCTGTCAGTCAACAAAGCTCGATTACGTGAAAGCAGTGAGTGCCAGTTCAGTGAAACACAGTGGAGTTGTACTGCAGCTATAGCCCTGTAAAAATCTGAAAGGCATCATCTACAAGAGAATTGGTTCTTTCAACAACATAACCCCCCACACCTTTTTCAAGCACATGGACAAGCACAAGTACATTTGAGAAACTGTTTTCTGTGCCTGTAGAGGGATGAATTTGTTAAGTAATTTGAATGGTTCAAAGCAATATGCTCTTAATGTTCTGTATTTTTTTTTTTTTTTTTTTTTTTTTTATTGTTGGTGTTTGATCAGAGGATAAAGCACACATATTACACTGAAACTAAAATGCCTTGAAGTTTTTCTGAACACAAGTTTTGATTTGACAGTTTTGTCTGTCTTGTCCCCAGCTCACTCTGGAGTGGTGATGTCTCTGGAGGAGGTGGAGGGTGAAATGAAGGGGATGAAACTGGGGTCCGAATCTCAAACAAGGAAGGTGGCACCTCCACAGAGAGGGAATGGTACCCCCTTTATGGCTGAGCACTTAGAGGAGGCTTTAACGGGTGGTTCCATTGCTCGACCACGCGCACATGACACAGATATGTCGGCTTTTAATAAACTGGTCAGCAGCATGAAGGCAAGTGGAACTCTGCCAACTCACCCCAAAGCCAACACAAACAGTGTGAGTATTTCTCTAAGAAAAGAAAGGAGGTTTTTGAAAGCTGTCTGCATTGTGCATGTTTACATTGGAGCAGGCATCTGTTCAAAACAAACCTGCTTCTGCATGGAAGTCATTTAATCTGACCCGAGATTAAGTCACCTATCAAAATCCATTGAGGCATGAGAAAACGATGGGCATAAATTTGCTTTTGAACGGTCTTGGAGGTTTTGTTTTCCACCATGTATAAGATGTATCAAAGCTATAAGTGTTCTCTGTGCAAGTCAGATTCTAACACTTTATTTGTGAAATATTTACAAATCCATCTCAGTGGGCTTACAATGTTGCAGTTTGGCAAGGCTTCAGAAAATATATTTCCTGCCTGAATTTGTTGTTGTCATGACAGATTACTGTTGAATGTGTATCACATTGCCTTCTACAAACATTACATTGCTAAATGCCTGCTGGGATGAGGGTTTTTCAAGGACACAGTACTGTGTGAATGTGATTGATTTGCGCTTTCCTCAATGTATGTACCTGTACAGCTGCAGCAACCTTCAGACCAACTGCCTGAAACTCAGGTATCTGTTCAGCAGCAGAAAAACATATTCCAGGTGTGTATTGTCACTTTTATTCAGTCAGGTTAAGGCAATAACAAATATTTACTAATACCTCTCTAACAAATGGAAGCAGTAACATTTAAAGGTTTAGGTGTGGGTAAGGTATTGAGCTACATAGGTCTCCTGTGGTTAAAATGGTTTTAAATTCTCATAATGACTGATATCAAAACTTTGCAGATTTAATACTGTCTCCCAATCAACAGCACATGGGTGGTGTTAGTGAGTGCAGATGAATGAATGTGCAAAATGGAATTAATTATGCGATTCAGCCTATTAAGAAAATTCATGCAGCATTGCACCTTGTTTACATAAATGTATGTATGTGTTGAAGGAACTCCTCGGAGGTCAGGGTCCTCCTTGTAGTGGCTCCCCTACGTTACTTAGCAATCTGCTGGGAAGCTCAGAGCACCCAGCAACATCAGCACCTCTACATGGCCGACTACATAAGGCCCCTTCACCCCCGCTGTTTCCACAGAGGGCACCCTCACCTGACTACTTCCACAGTCGATTGCAACCTCCAGCAGGTAAGGCCACTGCAAAGGTGATGAGTAAGTGTCCAGCTTAAAGGACCATACTAGTGACTTTGCATGTTTGCCCCAATAAATACTACTGCATACATGTTACGTTACTGACGACCATTTTTCAAAAGATAAAACTGTATTTTAGTTTTTGTCGTTTATCTTAAATCCCCTAATCTTTCAAAATCAAATGTTCACTGTGATGGATTTCTTATCTTAATCACATTTCAAGTCTCTACAAGTTTATTTTTATATGGCACTGGAATGAACTGAAACCAATGGCAGGCAGTAATGTAATGTATATGCAGGTTGTATATATTGGTCTCAAACATGCAAAATCACTGGTATGCTCCTCTTTTTTAAAAAAAAAAAAAAAAAAAAATGAGTATTGGTGAGGAAAATGGCTATAACACTAAAGAGAACAAGCCATCCCAAATCAAACTAATCAGTTAATCAAGATGGTGCAATACATTCTACACTTCTAATCATTGGACAGGGTAGGACTGCCAACATGTCAAAGGCAGATGAATTTCCTTGGGTAGCCTCTTTTTCTGCTGGCCTGGAAGGACATGAAAAGTTTCCATACTGTTAGTGAGACAGTATCTAACATGTTTAAGTAGCATCAGTTTTTGTTGGAATGGTGTTGATGAGAAAAAGCTGCATCTAACAATTTCTCTCCACTTCCTCTCAAGGATTTCCTGTTGGTCCTCAGTCCATGCTGCCTGAACAGTTTGCTGATGTGCACAGATCCATCAGCCCAGGACCCCCTACACAGCAGCAGGTCAGTTGAGATAGGCTTATATTGTATTAAATTGTGAAAAGTAGAGATTTTAATGTACATTTAATAAGTCGCAACATACTTTGGAGAAACCACTGGCTTTTGGTTTGGTGCCCCTTTCCGGTTTGCATAAATATAGATGTTATTTTCACATTCACAGATAAAGTACAGGCAGTAGCTTTACTTTACACACTTAATATTTGTGTTTTGTCTAGATGAGGGTGCTGTCTATGCCAGTGAATCACGCAGACCTGGACGCTCTGGCATTTCAGCAGGACCTTGCTCTGCATGGCCATCACCTGTTCCAGTCGAGCTACAACAAGCCACCACAGGACAAGTCATTTCGAAATAGGTTTGTTTTTAGTTATTCGTGATGTATTCGTGTGCTGATGTATACATCAAAATTAATTTAATAGTCTACCACACTGCTGTAAGTTTATCAGCTGTTTTATATGCATACTGTCACATTGGGGTATTTGGCTTGTTAGGTAATGTTAGTAAATTAATACTGACAAATGTAGCTTATAGTCTATCTGCAACAATTTAATTTATTAAAAAATGCAAAATTAGTCTATACAATTTAAAAATATTTAGCTACATGTTGCATGTATTGTATTTTGTAGATTGTGTATCAAATGTCTGAAAAAAATATTGCAAATATCAGGAATCTTCAGTATTTGCTGTGTATTAATGAATGTGCTGCTTGTGATCCACAGGCAGCAGCGACTGAATTGCTCCCCTGGTCCAGGGCCTCAGTCTGCTGGAAGAAACTCTCCAGGCAATGCAGTCACCAGCATGGTGAGCTGAACTTTATTCCTGCTAACTACCATTACCTAAACTCAGAACAATGACAAAGAGGAGTTTGTAAACTTGCCTTTTCTCTGTAACTTCTGCACCAGTGGCTAGTTTTTACTGTAAAATATAACTACTGAGTATATGTATTGACAACACAGTCTACTGAGTTGTACAGTTACTAGTTTATTAGGTTTGCCTGCACAATCCAATGTAAAATAGCACAAGTTCTGCAATACATCTTATCTTTGTGACGCTTTATAATGTTCAGCCTTTATTGGCACTGAATCAGAGTGGTGTTTATTAAACTCTGGTAATCTGAGGCCCTATTTAGTGATGGTACTGAATTATGTTATTATGAGAGGTGTTTCTAATATTTTGTTCCCCTGCAGTGTTGTTGTATTAATTGCATTGATTTGTACAGGCGTACCTAATAAAGTAGCTGCTGAACATAACTAGGTTACAGTCCATTCTAGCCCCATATCCCAAACACACACCTGAAGTTTTTTGTATGTATGCATTTGACAGTTGTCACCATCATTTACACCCACGTCTGTGATCCGCAAAATGTATGAGACGAAAGAAAAAAGCAGAGATGAACCAGTTAGTCGTCCAGAGACCAAGGAGGAGGCAGCACCACACTCCCAAGATGGTACAAAGCCTTTACTTGCCTACAGCTGGTTGATTTGTATTTAATTTGAGGTACTAGGAGTTTATAACATTGGGATTTGGGTTGGGCGATTACAGACAGCAGCTCCACTAACCTCTACCTGGAAACGATGGATGGGAATGCCTCACAGCCCACGGGGACAAAGGCCTGCTCCTCTTCACTGTCCTCACAGACCGGGCCAGGCAAGGAGCAGGAGCGTCTCAGGCCAGGCACTACTGGACATCACACGCCTACCCTGGTATCTACAGGGACAGCCTCATCCTTCCCTCGTCCAATCTACCCAGTACCGCTTCTGTCTCACGTACCTATGGTGCGTCCTCCACCACCCCAGCTTCACCCTAACGTGGTGCAGCGAATGCTAGCGCAGGGTNATGGTGCGTCCTCCACCACCCCAGCTTCACCCTAACGTGGTGCAGCGAATGCTAGCGCAGGGTATCCAACCCCAGCAGCTTGGGCCTGCTCTGTTGCAAGCCGGTGAGGAGTTCTGCTTCCCTTTTCTTTTTTTTTCCTAAATTTTTCTGAATTCTGCTCATGTTTCCTGCTGATAACTCTTGAACCTTTGTAACTAATAGAGTCTCTGCTTCTACTCACTAGGTGTCTTTCCACCACATGTTGACCTTGCACAACTTCAAGGATTGTCTCCTGCCCTGCTCAGACAACCGCTATATCCTCTAGGTGCACCAGGGCATCCACTTCTACCTCCCAGAGCCAACACTCAGATGCAGCTAGCAGTAATGCAGCAGCAGCTTCAGCAGCAGAGACCAAGTGAGTGGAAATGGTGTCAGATAATGGGTGTCAAAGTGTGGGTATGTGATAGCAACATTACTTCTCAGGTTTTAGGTTATCTTGAGGTTTATGGTTTGCATGGAAAATTACTGTTTCTAATGCTACATGGAATAATATAAGTGTAAAACATTAAAACAAGTATGTTAACGGGTACTGGGAAAATTTTCTAGCCTTGATAACATTTGAGTGCTGCCCAAAGGAGGAAAATAAATAAATAACTGTCCTGTGTTATATATAAAAATAATGCTTGCACAAATACCAAATCATGAGAGATGACAAGTTTATGCATCAGGACAGTAATGTTTTTCCTTGTCACCTGCCTGACAGTGTCAGCTCTATACATTGTAAAGTGTTGGATCCACATGTAAACTCAAGAATTGAACAGATCTTTATATTAAGTTACATTTTTTGCTTCATTTCTCAGCTGTTGCATCTGTTTGTTTTATCTTACAGTACATCCAGGTTTCCCTGGCCCTCAGTCACAGAGCCAAGGTCCTCACCGGGCAAATGGTCCCCAGCGACATGGGGGCAGCCCTCCTCTAGGACTAGCCAAATGGTTTGGATCAGACATGCTAGAGCAGCCACTCCCCTCTATGCCTGCCAAGGTCATAAGTGTAGACGAACTGGAGTTCCGGCCATAACAAACTAAAATGTTATGCTGGATAGCAAGTTTTTTTCCCCTTTCTTTTTTGCCATCTCCACCTTCGTGTTACAGAAAAATGTGAACTTTAATTTGAAAGACAATGCACAGACATGGACAGTGTAACCAAACTTTGTCTTCAACCTCTAAGTCACAGCTTTGGAAGAGATGCATAACTGAGAAAATGGAAGAAGAATGAGACCTGTTTTTTTTTTTTTTTTTTTTTTTTTTTTTTTTTNGTGAATTTTTTTTTTTTTGTATTAGATTCTTCACAGTAAATTGAAGTAAATATGTATAGGCCCAAACTGTACAGACCATGGGAAAGAATCTTATTCTCCCTGTATATAGCTCTTGTTTCTTTTCCTTGATATGGGGATGGTGAAACTACCCTGCAGTTCAAATGATAACTGCCAGTGATAAAGTAGTCACCAAGAGATGGTAGCATTCCTTTGTCTGGTCCTCCAAGTATTTTTTCCCCCCTTGAACTGCACTGAGAAGGGGCTTGTGCTAGTTAGAAGTGTTGCATCTGGATCGGTGAGTAGCTCGTATTTGCACTCCCCTTCCTTTGTGGTGTGGCTGGTGGTCCCTGTCCTGTAGATATGACTGGCTAGAGTGCTTCAGGAAGTCCTCGGGGAAGCAGTAAGCATTGGTTGTGCCTTTCTTTCTCTGTATTTTGTTTTCTTTTAAACTGTCCTCTCCATCACTGGGGGGAGGGGGAGCAGCACTGGTCACATGGAAAAATGAAGGTGGTTGGGATTCAGTTTATGTGCTATTAAGTTATAAAAGCACAAATAGAATTAATAAATAAAATCCTCAGTAAAACTGAAGTTGCTTAATTGTTTTGTATTGCCTATATGCACTTCTACGTTTATCAATGACAACAGCCTGACTGATGCAAATAAGAAGACAGCAGTAAGTTTAATTTAGTGACTAAAATGTTAAAATGGGACATGTATTCTACCTAATGTCTGCCAACATTGACATTATGATTTTTTTTTTTTTTTTGNTTTTTTTTTTTTTTTTGAAAATCTCATTCAAAATATTTGAAAATAAAGTTTAGAGTAAATTTTACACGTGGAAGGATACTCATCTTTAAGAGACGTTTTATTCCGAAAAAACTAATTGAAAAATGTCGACTCATGGGGAAATTAATTCTGGACTAATGATTAACTGCCGTTATCCCCAGTCTCTAAATTGATAATCACCTATCTGATTATTTGCGCAGACAAAGAAATTAGTATTTACATTAATCATTGGGTAAAGCGGGTCTGTTTTTGCGTTTGTTTTGTTCATATTAAATACACCGCGCATATTGTCAGTGTCTTTATTCTAAAACCGACCTTACTGAAGGGTGACATGTTGCTGTACATGTGCAGACAAATTGCGCTCTTGGAGACTAACGTTTTTTTTGTTTTTTTTTCGGGTTTCTGGTTGTTGGGGGAGGGGGCTTACAAACACAGGATGCAGGAAGGGACCCTATGTTTAATACATTTTGGCTGAAAGGAAAAGACTCCTGCTGTGCTGGTAGCTAGTTCACTAATAATAAATAATTTAGAGAAACTTAAGAAATTATCACATTCAATACCCAAATTGAGAAAAACGAGTTTTAGTTTATTTTATTTATTTTTAGAAAAGAGACAAGCAACCCCCACCCTCAAGAAACACGGGTCAAAGTTCACAGGAAGCTGGGGGGCTGCCATTTTTCCCCTACTGCTGCTACAGCTAATGTTCAGATGCTAAAACGACGGGAGGGGCGCTTGATTTTGGGTTTTATAGCTAGCTGTTATCATCGTGTCGAACCCGTTTTACATAATCCGCCATTTCTCTAACCCTAACCGTAAACACCCCTGCTGTTGGATGAATTCGGTATGGAGAAAGTAGCGGAGCCGTCTTGGACTTCTTCGTACACCTACCAGGTGAGCAAGCACAGTGCGGAGATGCTACACAACCTCAACATTCAGAGGAAAGATGGAGGCAGGTTTTGCGATGTGGTCTTGCGCGTCGGCGAGGAGAGCTTCCCTGCTCACAAAGCTGTGCTAGCCGCATGCAGTGAATATTTTGAGTCGGTCTTCAGTCGCCAGTCGGAAGACGACAGCGACGCGAAGGAGCTGGAGATGCACACGATCAGCCCGAAAGTTTTTAAAGACATCTTGGACTTCGCCTACACGTCTCGGATTGTGGTACGGTTGGAGTGCTTCCCGGAGTTGATGACAGCTGCTAAGTTTCTGCTGATGCGGTCAGTCATTGAAATCTGTCAGGAGGTCATCAAACAGTCCAACGTACAAATCCTCGTCCCAACTTCACGGGGAATAGATGCTAGCCTGTTCCAGGCCACGGCGGCTACAGAGCTGGGGTTTCCGGTGGCCCAACAGGATTTGGTAAACGGGATGAACATGCTAGTGAACGGTCAAACCTTTGCTAATAATGCACAGTTGCATGTGGATGGGAGTGAAACGACCTCTGCCGTGTTACTAGAAGAGGGTGGCGAGACGTCGGTGCCAATTTTACAGCCTGTGGATGGACTGTCTGTTACCCCATCAGCGGAAACAACGGGGAACGCATTTCATCACGACAGCGACTCCCCGGGGTCGAAGAGGATCAGAGGGAGACCAAAGAAAGCTACAGTGAGCGTAGTGGACCCTGTACACTTTAACCATAACACCCAGAAGGACAACGAGCTGTTTCCATGCGGGACTTGTGGCAAAGCTTTTACAGAGGCGTCCCGTTTGAAAAACCACGAAGCTCAACACGGAGCTAACACCGGCGGTGTAAACAACGTCGGTGACAGCCTGTCAAAACAGAGCGGAATCACTCTGCTGTCGCACCCGCAGAGTCTGCTGGAAAACGGCGTGCAGTCTCACGGAGGAATGACGCTGGACAGCGGACGCAAGCGGGAGAGGACGAGGCGGCACGTCGGTTGTGACATTTGCGGGAAAGTTTTCCGCGACGTGTACCACCTGAACCGACACAAGCTCTCCCATTCCGGAGAAAAGCCGTACGCCTGCCATGTGTGCGGGCTCCGGTTCAAACGGAAGGACAGGATGTCATACCATGTGCGGTCCCACGACGGCTCTGTCGGCAAACCTTACGTGTGCCAAAGCTGTGGTAAAGGGTTTTCCAGGTGAGTTGGACCTAATTTTCACACAAGACCATCTGTAATGTATGTTGGTGGACTAAATCATTGCTGTGGTCGTGCCTCCGGGCCTAGGGTCTTAATTTCTCCAGGGTCCAGGTGGACACCCTGCACAGTTTGCAGTGCTGTTTCTTACCGTGATGACGTTTTGACATGACGTACTTGAAGGCTAAAATCTCATGAAATATATCAAAGATCGCTGATTGGTGGTTTCCATTGCAGCACAAGATGAAGACACTAGCAGCACTCCTCACACTCCTTGATTCACGTTTTAGCGCGGACACAATATGAGCTTACAGTTTTCCACAAAGCAAAAACGAATACCGTAGACACAGTTAATGCTTAGTGAAATCAACTTTTGAGGTGTTGTGTGTACATACACATGCACAGATGGAGCAGTAGTTTAGTATACCACCAGCAACCCGGGTTAAGAATTTAGTTCAAAAACTCACTGGAAACTCAAGCAAAACCCAACTTTGATATGCCAAAACCAAAATCAGGTCAGAGATCAAATCCAGAGGTAAAGCATTGTTGATGTTATCAGTAGTGTTCCTTTCTGCAAGCCCTGATCCATTCTATCAACTCTTATTCTGTTTTTCATTACAACGTGGATATAAATAAAAGTGTTGTCAGTGAAAATCTTACTCTTGCTGCACAAAGACAGAACCATCACAAAGAGTCTGTCAGCAGTGTAATCTGGCTGTAGCATCACAGGCTCAGACTCAGCATTCAGGCCTTGGTACTAACTCACTGTCAGCACCTACTGTTTGGGAGGTTAAATACATCATGGATCATATCTGACAGGTTTTAAACTGTTTCCTGAAACTTTTTTTTTTTTTTTTTTTTTTTTTGAACCAAACAGGAATGCGAATGCCTAAATACTGTATTAGATCATTGTAATTAGATTTCTTTAGGGATCTGTTTGACTTTTGGATGCAACATTTAACACAGTGCTGTTCTTCAAAGCAAGATCAAAGTCTCTTTAATCTGTTTATGTTAGATTTCTTTTCTGTGTGTTATGTTGAGGAGAATCCCAAAATGTTAACTGATCAAAAGTTGTCGATTAGTGACAGTATTAAACAGGTGATAGCCAACAGGCTAAGCACCTGGTAATGTAAATGTTTGTCTCCTTCATGCAGGTTTAAATGCAAGATGTCACGGTGCAACTTTCAGCACCAGTAATACAGAGTTTCCTGCCAATTCAGCTCAGTGTTACAGTATATTATTGGCATACACCTATGGCGAAGTCTGAAGAACATGTCTGTGATGTTCAGAGATATAGAAGCCTTAATTTGTGTCAACTTCAGCTAAGATTTTCAGATTGACATTGCAATAGGTAATAATGGCTGAGCCTGTAAGTTTACTCGAAACAGTGTTGAATTTGGTATGTGTGTACAGGAACAATTGTGGGCTTAAGACAAATAGTCAGCTTAACCTTTTAAAAAATGTTTGCTGATATGACCCTGTTTTTCGGTTAGCTGTGCTGATGCAAACATGGGAGTATCTATTTGCTATTTGCTTGTTTGGCTATAGGCCAGAGGTCATAGACACAGCAGAAATTCAGCAGATGAACATCTAATATAATCACTATTTTCTTTCTTTCTTTCTTTCTTTCTAGACCAGACCACCTGAACGGACATATCAAACAGGTCCACACAACGGAGAGACCCCACAAGTGCCAGGTGTCATAACAGTGGCTTTAATTTGAAACCCTTCATTGCTGACAATGCTACGGTGGATTATGTGCTTAAGTTGTTCACATGTTGATTTCTTTATCTTAGATTTGTAATGCCTCTTTTGCTACAAGAGATCGGCTTCGATCACACCTTGCATGCCATGAGGACAAAATCCCCTGCAAAGTCTGTGGCAAGTTCCTGCGAGCTGCATACATGACAGACCACCTCAAGAAACACAGTGAAGGAACACACAACTACTGTGGTATTTGCAACAAAGGTAATTCTTTGAATAGCGTCTGCGTCTCCGACACTGGTACATGCTGATTTGAAACGACACTCTCCCATGTCCTGAAAACGATTCAACCATGGCTGTTGATTTGATACTTGGCGGATAAAATAAACCGTTTCATGATGTTACCATGTAAAAAAATCAAACCATCATTGTTGACCACAAGGCCTTAAATTCTAATTAAAAGTATCTTTTTTTTGTTGTGCAGTTAAAGGCTTTACTTCAGACCTTTCCGCCTGTACCATGAATAAATCTGTTGCAGGCTGAACTGAGAAATTGTACAAAATATTTAAAAATATTGCGTGTTTCTAGACTTTTGATGGGTCTGTAGTCAAGATGATCATATGAGATGTTAATAATAGCAACTATTGTCATGCAGCCATGTTCCCTCATTCATAAATGCCTGTTACTGGCATTTCTTAATGTTTGCCTTGAAAGAGGCATTACTACAGTATTTCTTTATTTACATATCGAGTCATTATTTACAAGCAATTCATAAAACACACCATCGTGCAAAAATGAAGACCTGTTTCAGTCTGATGATAAGTTGCAGCAGTATGAGATCTAAGTGACATTTTAAACTGTAGTTAGTGATCCATAAATTTGATGTAAGCCCACTCAGTTTATTTAAATGATGAGCTTTGATCTGATCTTGTACACATTCTGAAGCACTGTGCCTCTTCCTCGAGCCTCCTCTGCTGTTCTCTCTCTCTCTCTCTCTCTGTCTCTCTCACACACACACCTCCTGGGTGTCAGACTGCCAATGTGTGGATCTCTTACCTCATTTGTATTGCTGTCCGTCTCTTAAAATGCAGAGCTTGAAAGAGAATTTACGTCCCCTTTGCCGATTTAACATATCAATTTTGCATTGACAGCAGAAAAAGCAGTGTAAAGTTTTGTCTCTTAAATATGAAGCAGCTCATTAACACACTGATCTTCACTGGCTTTTACCTGTGACATTGGCAAGGATGTGCTGATTAATGATGAGCTGTGTAACTGGGAGTTACATAAGAAGCGTGGATGCGTAAAGGAAGCCCCTCTCGTACCCGAGGCCAGGAGTGTGTCAAACAACTGCCTTGTTCTTTGTTCTTCTGGTCTCAGGTTTCTCAACTGCATCCTACCTTAAGGTGCATATAAAGACACACCACAGCTCTCCACTGTCCCCCTCTGCCACAATGCACATCTTCCCTGAGCCGAGGGGAGAACCGCAGATGCACAACGGCAACCCTTACCACATGGGACGCCAGTGCTCAGTGGAAGGCAAGCAGCCGTCCGCCCCATCCGAAACGTTCATATTGCTGGCTTTCATTTTCTCTGCTGCTTTCTAGAGGAATGTGCTGCTTCATCTTAGTGTACATTTGTACATCAGCATCTGCTGCCCAAGCTTTTCGCTCATACATTTACCATTTTGCTTCATTTGCTGGACGCCTTCTGTCAGCTAACTGTATGCGTCGGCTTTTCAAAGAGAGCACTGAAGGCTGAACCTACAAGCTGCATGTCTGATATGAAAAGGAAAAGTACACAGTTCTAAGAGCACAATTTCCTTAAAGGACCATACCGGCGATCGTGCATGTTTGAGTCTAATACATTCAATTTTCATAAATGTTACGTTACTGACAATCATTTCCCAAAGGATAAAACTGTATTTCAGCTTTCCTGATATTTTGCAAAATCTCTTAATCTTTCAAAATCAAATATTTAAGCGATACACCCACCTTAAAAATCGATGTTTTGCCTGCTAATAGTTACACAGCCTTATGAACTCATGGTTGTTAAAATTGTTTGATAACCGCAGGTCTTCTTTTGGGACTATATTCCCCAGTGGAGACATACATTCACTCCATGGGTTTATTGCACTTAAACACTAAAATTACTTAACTTTGAAAAAAAATCTGAATATGTCTTGTTCACAATGATGGATTAACTATCTCAAGAACGTTTCAAGTATAAACAAGTTGATTTTAGTAGCGTAACAGAATGAACTAAAACTAATGACGGTATGGAAGGTAGGAAAACATTTTTTAATTCATTGTTCCAGTAGTATGCTTTGGGAAATGATTGTCAGTAACATTACATGTATGAAAATTGAATATATTAGGCTCAAACATGCTCGATCGCTGGTATGGTCCTTTAATGACTACTCTGCAACTGTTAGACTCAGGGAGTTAGTCAGCATGTTTTGTTCAGTCCACATAAACCAGGTGTGGAAAAAATATTCTCTCAAGAGTTTCACTTATTCACGTCAAAGAACAAACTTATAGAAATGATCAATCAGGCTGTAATCTTGTAACTACAAGTAATTCATCTATTGGTGAATTTACAAACTATATATTGTAGTTGTCTCACCATAGAATAAATGCAAGTCAGTCGAGACAACCCATTCACTTAGTACATATATTCCACGCAATCATGATGTTCTCTCATTTGAGAAATTACTGCCCATTCCTTTTACTTTTAGATATAAATATAGCTCTTTGAGGTACTTTGGGGAAATAATAGCCTTTATATCTCTGATTCCTATCCTGACTTTCAGCAACACAACAAGTAGAAGAGGGCCTTGAGTACTTTTTTCTGTAGTTGTGTAGTTTCTGTGAAAATGCATTACTTGTGAGTCATGGGAAATCAAAGTACCGAGTCACATTTGCTTTATTTATTTTTGTTTATGTAGTATGGCCATGCCAGCATATGGTTAACAGTGTCTGTTTCTGCTTGGCCGAGCCATCACCAGTCTGTCAGCAATGCACAATGTTGCATGATTGTCCTGATTTGTGTTTCATTTTCCTTGGCTTCATGGGAATGTTTATAGTTTTGCTGTTTTTGTTGGGAACTCAGTAGAATAGAGACAAAAGTAGAAAAGTGCACAATGATCTGCAAGCCACATCCACAACTGGAAAACAAAATGACATAGAAGGAAATGTTCACCTCTGTTGAAATATACGTGTACCTGACTTTCTGCAATTTTATGAATGAGCAAAGACAACACACGAGCCTGCAGCATCTAAAAACTTTGCTATTAAGATAATTACCAAAGTAAGGCACCATCAGTATCACTGATTATATTGAGAGGTTCATCAGAGTGAACATATTCTGTCACTTTGTTAATCTTTTCCTAAATGACATAATTTTAGATGACATGCTCTAGGTACCATTAAAACATTGATTTCTTAGGCTTTTGAAACTTATCATTATTCTACATGTAAACTAAAGTTGTTCTAACATCATAATTGGGCTCTAGCTGCATCTTCATAGTTACCCATCCACGGATATTTTAATTGAGACATGAAGTGTGTGATGATATTTCTGTTGTATCACATGTTCTTGTTTTAAATTTTTGAGGAAGCAATTTTTCAAAAAAAAAACAAAAAAAAAAAACAAAAAGGGAATGTGTGTATGCGGTGGCTCAGCTGTGTGAGTTATTTGCATTTGACATAACTGGTTTTGGTGTGGAGCCTTAGAATGGACTCAAGTGTCAACATTACAGCCTGTCAGAGAACAACGTGAAGATTTTAAAATTAAAATGCTGACTTTCATCAGCTGGTCAAGCTGAGAAAGCAAGTTGTGATGTTCTGGCAGCTGGAGAATGTTGTCGTTAGCTAGTTGGTTAACAGCTTCCCTGTGGTGGATTCTAGTTAGCATCACAGCTCCTGCTTGCACCTGTCGTGTCATCAGAATTTTTACATTTGAGACTTTTGTACTGACAGTTGCATTCATTTCCATTCACGTCCCAGAAATAAAATTGCCTCAACAAATGAGAAGAAGTAAAAATCAGGTTTGCAAATGAAATTTCTGTGTTTTTCAAAGACGCATCCCTCAACCTACCTGCAGCAGTAAAAATATTCTCTCTGGTGCATAGTGAATCATAACGTTGACCTATCTTTCAAGGTGCATCAATACTCCATGACCCAAAGTCAGCCACAGCATGAGTCAGCTATGTGTTTTTTTATTTTTGTTTTTTTCCAGATAATAACCAGAACAGCACGATATAGTGTGCTAAGGCTTTCTGGCAGAACTGGTCAATTTTTGTATCTGTGCCTGTAATTGACCAACACTTTCACATGATTAGTTGTGTTTTTCATGTCCTTTGGGCAGCATGTTTCCAGTTTATTTCTTTGTTTACATTGCGCTGGTTGTAAGCTTGTCTTTGTTTTGCTCATTTCTAAACTGAAGTATATCATTGCTGAGGTTGTGACAGGGTTACTACACTTACTTGCATTTGCATGCGGATCAGTGTTTGACAGCAGTTTGGATTGAATATTCTTTTACTGTTAAGTCAAGTAGTCCACTTCTTTACAGTAAGAAACAGAATGTAATAAAACACTAATTGAGTTTAATAAAGTTAGCATTTTTAACATTTATTATGTAGCATTCTGTTGGTTTGAATAATAAACTTGAGTGGCAGAACTTAGATACATTTGAGCAGTAAATGATGACAACATGATTTATTCCTGGAAATGGTAATAGCCAGAATAAGTACTATCCCAATATTTCCTGCAGTTTTCACTAGTCTTCATTTAGTTTCATACCATTTGCAAGACAGACAAGAGCGATGCTGTGTGGCGTTATGCTAATTTAGTCTGTTCTTAAACCCTTTTCGACTTATGAATATGATTGCTATACTCTGAAGGCACCCATTTGTATATTTTTAGCTAGTAATAATTACTTGTTAGTCAGATATAAGATTGATTTAAATTAATAACTCTAATAATCACAAGTTACTTAGTTTAGCAATTTGGTATTTGCTGGAAGGGAAAGTGGTGATTTCAGTCATATGGATTAATGCAGATAAATATCTACCTTGGTTACTTTGTTGTACAGACAGTGGGGAACATAATGAAGGTAATTTTGTCTGTTTGGTTTCCGCTGGCCTGTTATGTCTGTCCTTCCCCTCCTTTCTCTCTGGCCGGGTGTCATGTAGACCTGTGTGCCAGTCGCCAGCTGCTTCTCACCTCGTCTGAGGCAGAGGGTCGCTTTCATGGGCTCTCTGGACACCCAGTTCTTCCTCAGCCTGGCCATACATCCTTGGGCCTGCAGTCTGAGCTGCTCATGGGGAAGTCAGGTGGGGCTCCATATTTCTGGGAGTGTCGCTCTGGTGGGGTACCTGGCTTCCCCGTCCATGGGCCTCTTGCAGGTCAGTATAGTCAAGCAGCAGAGTGGGTGGGGGCATGATGCTAGCACAGCCCACTGATTGGATGAGCACAGCAGAATTCCCAGTGGATAATGGACAATTGGATTGAGTTAGATGATTGGTTTTCCATAGCAACATAAGTTAGTAGCAACATAAGTTTATGTCTTACTTTTATTTATGTATTTTTAATCTGTAAAATCAGTTGTCACAGTTTGTTCCATTTATGCTTGTTGCAGCCACTAAAATACTGTGCCAACTCACTTAACTTCTGAAGATTAAACTTGAAATTGTTGCAGCTGGCAGCCAACTATTCGATTCAGTTTGTATTGTGAATTTTTTATGTTGTATTTATGCTAATTCATGCCTCTTTCCTACCATTTCCCCTTCTTTCTCTCTCTTGCTCTCTTTCTCATTCTCCACCTTTACTATGTTTACCTCAGATGGGCAAGAAAACTCTGGGAAGTGCCCTCATCTGGAATCAGAAGAATCGGATCCCTCTTTTGGGGAAATGTCCAATGGTGACCAGCTTAAATCTCCACACAAACCTGATGGGCAGGAGCTCGAGATGTCCTCTTTAGCCTGTAACGGAGCCTCTGCAGGGGCCTTGGGTTCTCCAGAGGGGCTCAAAGCCAAGATGGACCCTGAGAAGAGGTTTATCTGTGGCATCTGTGGCCAGGCCTTCCGCACCAAGTCCTACCTCAACAAGCACCAGCACAGAGTGCACAAAACCCAGAAGGGTCAGGGAGCTGCAGGGTCTGGCTTAAGTGACCTTGCCCCTTCCCTGACTTCTCCCTTCTCCCCTCAACAAAACATGTCTCTGCTTGAGTCCTTTGGCTTTCAGATAGTCCAGTCTGCTTTCGCCTCTTCATTGGTGGATGCAGAGGCAGGTCAGAGTGGCATGGACTTTGGAGGGAAGTGACATATTGCTGGGAATTGAGTTCTAGCAATGCCTCTTATTCCTAGGACAAAGCAGAGCGGCCCACCTACACCTGCTCTGTATTTGGGAAAAACTTTGCCTCAAGACTAATTTGCTTTTCATGATATTGCTCACTGTGTGTCCATGTTTGTTGCGTTTTTGTCGCAGACTGCCATATGATTCCTGCTTTGTGTACTTTCAGAGCAGGAAAATCCGTGTAAGGTGTTTTAATTTTCTTCATGACATGAAGGGTTTTTCCTTTATCTGATCTGTTATTTTTCAGAGGTTTTTGTTTGGTGCATGTTTGTAATTGACTTAGTTGCATACAGTATATGTTGCCTGATGTGTGATAAATTATTTATTACATCTGGTAAAATGGAAATCACTTACTTTTGTATTTACCTACTGCCACTTAACTGCTCTGATGTAGGTGGAAAACCTGCCCAATTTTTGTGCTTTGTATTCTTTAGTTGCTCTGAAGGCTGTAAAGCAGATGTTTTTACCTCAGAGCAACAAGAGGGCTGAATCTATATTCAGTTTGTTTTCTGCTTTCTTTCAAGGAAAAAAAAAAAGCTTTTTAATAGGCAGAAATTCAAATCAGCCTCAATAATTTTGATTGTAATTTTTGGTCCAAATATTCTACTTTTGGGTGACTTACAATATTCACAACTGGCCTATGGCATATTTCATTACATATTTATCGGAGCAATTTTTGTTACAGTTGGCACAGTTACATTAAAACAAAAATCAAGCACTGTTGTTAAAATTTTAGAAGATGGTAATCTATATAAGAGTTAAGAAGCTCTGTTTTTGTCAGATGATTTTAAAATATGTAGTGTTAAAAACTTGAATTACAAAAAATGTCCAAGCACAAATGTTAGAGCCTCCCCATAAGGAACATTGAATTCACTAAAAAGGTCTAGAAGTGGCTTTAGTTTTCAAAATTGTAGTCCAGCTCCAACAGGAAGCAGCTCTTGTGATGTCATAGAGGTCAGTTTGCCAGACTTTATATTGCACCCTACAGCCACAAAAGCCTTTGTACAGTTGTTTTCACATGCCAAATAGTGCTCCCATGACAAGTAAACAGTTTGATACGTACAGTTGGTGGAACTCCCCTCTAAAAGCTGATGTGATAGCTTGTATTGTGTACATAAATACTTTAGTTGAAAACATATTTTCTGGGATAAAGCTTTTGATCACTTTAAGTAAATATGTAATGAAGACATGCTGAATGAAATTGTCATGAAACATGCCATGAGCTCGTTAGGAATGGCCTTCGTATAGCCCTACAATGAAAATGTGTCCAAGTCTTGTTTGTTAGTCTCTTAAATGTTAAATCAGTTCTCTACTTTTAGCAGGGACCAAGGTCAGGTATATTTTCAGTATCAGTTTTGAGAAATGTAGATTATATTTTATTAACTTATTCACGCCCTCTTAGTTTTGTGTACAGTTTTTTTTTATTGTCAAACAAAAATCTTGTGATTTGCTCATTTTTTTAAATAATTTTTTACTGTAATTTATGTTAAATGGAGGAGAGGTGTGCTTGTTAGCGTGTTGTAACAACCAGGGATTGGAGGAATGCCCCCAACTGCACTGGAAGAGGCAAACTGGTACAACAGCCTCTTAACTGACCAGATTCAATGACAGATTCATTTATGTTCACTTTAACTTGCTGGTCTTCATTTAGTCTTCATCATCCAGACTCCTTGTAAAGCTCACTGCCCTTGTCAGATTTCTTAGTGCAAAGAGCATGGCTTGTGTTTTACTACTGGTCACTCAGTTACAGTACATACTATCGTCTGTGTGCCATGTGGTGAGAATTCAATTAATCTAAAATTTAAAATTCAAATTTAGGATTAATTGTAAGGCTCAGACTGTCAAGATATTTCTGTGAAGAACACAGGTAAAATATGTTAAAATAAATCTTTTCTGTAGGTGCCCCCACTGCAACCTGGCATCTGTTGCAGTATAAATTCATTTATTGTCGTATTTAATTGTTTAAGTTTTAATTAGCCCAAGAGGATGATATTTATTGGGTAGAACATTATGCAAGGAACAATCAGCTGTAACTGTTTAATTCAGTTTCAGTTAAAATGAAACTAGTAGAAATCCTTGAGAGAAAAAAGAAAAGAAAAAAAAAGAAAAAAAAAATGAAACCAGTAGATTCTTCTCACAAACATGGCCAGCATACAGTGCTGTGAAAAAGTACTCGACCTCCTCCTGATTTCTTCTATTTGGGTGTGTATCTTATAATAAACGGTCAGATCTTCACACAAAATCTACCATAAAACAAAGGCAACCCGAGTGAACACAAAATACAAGTTTAAAATGATAATTGTATTTATTGAAGTAAAAAGGTTATGTAATACCAACTAGCTTGTGTGAAAAACCTGAACTTAATAACTAGTTGTGCCTCCCGTAACAGCAACAACTGCAACCAAACGCTTCTGATAATTTGAGATCAGCCTCTGACATTGCTGTGGTGGAATTTTGGCCCACTCTTCTTTGAGGAACTGCTTTAGTGTAGCCACATTGGAGGGTTTGCAAGCATGAACTGCTCTTTTCAGGTCCCGCCACAGTATCTCAATGGGGTTCAGGTCTGGACTTTGACTAGGCCACTCCAAAACTTCAATTTTATTCCTTTTGAGCCATTCAGAGGTCGACTTACTCTTATGCTTGGGATCATCATCTTGCTGCATGACCCAGTTGCGTCTGAGCTTCAACTCACAGATGGCCTGCCATTCTCCTTCAGGATTCTCTGGAAGAGAGCGGAATTCATGTTTCCCTCAATTATGGCAAGTTGCTCTGACCCTGAAGTAGCAAAGCATCCCCACATTATCATGCTGCCACCTGTATGCTTGACTGTAGGTATGTTCTTTTTGTGGAATTCTGTGTTTGGTTTATGCCAGATGTAACACGACCTCTGTCATCCAAACAGTTCCAATTTTCCACTCATCAGTCCATAGAACATTCTTCCAAAAGGTCTGAGGGTCATCAAGGTGCGTTGTGGCAAAATTCAGATGAACCTTAATGTTCTTCTGGGTTAGCAGTGGTTTTGGCCTCGCCACTGTCCCATGGATGCCATTTCTACCCAGTGTATTTCGGATAGTGGAGTCATGAACTATGACCTTTATTGAAGTGAGAGAGGCCTACAGTTCCTTGGATGTTTTCCTTGGATCTTTTTGACTTCCTGGATGAGTTGTCGCCGTGATCTTGGAGGAATTTTGGAAAGTTGGCCACTTCTGGGAAAGTTCACTATTCTTCCAAACCTTCTTCATTTGTAGATAATGTCTCTTACTGTGGATCTGTGGACTCCCAGAGCCTTAGAAATAGCTTTGTAACCCTTCCCAGACTGATGTATTTCAATCACCTTCTTCATCATCTCTTCTGGAATGTCTTTTGATCTTGGCATAGTGTGCTACTGGTGAGACTTTTTAGCCAACTTCATGCTTCTGAAAATGGTCTATTGAAGTGATGATTTGATTGAACAGGGCTGGCAGTAATCAGCTGCAACCGTTTATCAATGCTGTTTGAATGTAGTAACTAAGGGGGCGAATACTTTCTCACACAGGTGTAGTTGGTATTACATCACCTTTTTGCTTCAGTAAATACAATTATCATTTAAAACTTGTATTTTGTGTTTGCTCCAGTTGCCTTTGTTTTATGTTAGATTTTGGTTGAAGATCTGAAACAATTTAGTATGAAATACACAAAAAAAAAAAAAAAAAAAATCAGGAGGGGGTCAAATATTTCTTCACAGCACTGTACTTCAGCATGGTCTTATACATGTTAAAACACAAAATACAACCGTTCCTGTTGGGAATGGCAGAAATCTGACTTCATAACATTGCTGGCAATGCTGGAGAGCTCTATAATCTGCCATGCTAAAATTAAATGAAAATATGTCTACCTAGTTTGTGAAAGTTGTTTTATTTCACTTTGTTCTCAATTATGTTGAAAAATCTGAACCAATCACATAAAATTGAATAATACTGAATAATTTTTTTTTTTTTTTTTGCAGCACACATCGATTCAATACCATTAAATCTGGGGCATGTGGTATTTTTTGCCTCTTTGCAGTGTATAACTTGAGTCCAGTGAAGGGGCTTGTGTGTGATGATGGCTGTAAAAAGAAGAGTGTCTGTGTGTTTCTCTCTGTGCTTGATCTGTGTTCTCTGCTCTGTATACTTCTTTTTAAATATTATTTGTGAGCAATTTAGTCTGTTAATTTCAATACATTCCTATATTATTTATGGTTATATTGTGATTGTAACAAGTGTATATACCGTTCATATACACATGCTATAAATATATATATACATATATATATATATTATATATATATATGAACCAACAAATGTATGATCAGTGTTTGTCAACAGTGGTCCTGAACATGTAGATTTTTTCATGTTGATTTATGTAGAGGGATATTAAGTTATGGCCATTTGATTGAAAGTGTGTAAACTGCATGCACAAAGTAAATGTAATGAGCTCTGTTCTGGTGCGGATTGAATGTCGATCACTGGTTGATGGTGGTAGAATCGCTGTTCACCTTCAGTCACACGTCTTTGACCAAGTTTTCCCCTTTTTGATCCACTCTGCCACCATGCACTAATTTGTACACTTAAGAGGTAATAAAGGGTGTTTTGTAATTTTTAAAAAATTTTATTTTAACAAGTGGAGGATGCTGTGAGAAAAAATATTTCTTTTCCCCTAATCACATGCTAGTAAAGTCACTGGCTAGTTTGTCTCACCATTTTGGTATTAAAAGGTAAAAGACATTTTCTGTCAATATTTAGAGTCATAAATCTTTTCTTTTCTGCTTTTGGTCTGTTGCAAAGTGCCTTCCCAATACTGATTGTGCACAGCAGTGGATTAAAAAACCCTCTTTTCTAAAGGTTAGGTAGTATTGTACAGAGTGACTTGCATTGACACTTTTGTATAAAAACAGAAGATGTACAATATGTTAACTTGGTATTTTATCATCATAATCAACAAAATTGCTCTTACAACCTGTGAGCTACTTGTTTTGTTATAAATTCTTTGGACATATTTCAATATAAGCATACTTTTCTATAGATATTCGTTTTTGTACTCTGTTATTGAGTCTCATCTCTCTTGTTGGTACAGAGATGAGTATCTAATAAACTGAATTTAAAAAACTCCCTAGCATTTGTCATGTAATTATTAAAGGCAAGTATGGAAATAATGTGATATTAACTGTTAAGCTGGATAAAAACAATGGAACCCTTTCAGCTGGCTTGCTTTCTTTTTTCTGAAACAGGTGATTCTGGCAGTCTAAAGAAATGATTATTTTTATGTGAAAAGTAGCACATTGATAGAGGACAAACCCAGAATCCTACACCACCACCATCAGGCCACATATCAGTTCAAATCTCAGCCTGTAACTCCTGCATGTTCCATCTATCAAACTAATTCTCAGATCTGCATGACTAACAACGTATACAGACCTACACATCGACTTAAATTTCATTTAAATGTGTTTTCCAGTTATTTGCTTAGTATTGGTAACAAGTGTTCAGATTAAGTAAGGCACTGAAAAATTACTGTGTGTGTGTGTGAGAGAGAGAGAGAGAGGTATTTGTGGGTCTGTATTTCATGCAATGTTGTTGGTTAACAGTAGAATGAACCAGAAACGAGACACAAATTCAGCATTGCTCTCATCTGCTTTCACACAGAGCATTACTGAAGTTCAATAAATAAATTAAAAAGTTGTGTGAACGAGTTTGTGTGTCTCTGTGTCAGCCCTGCGATAGACTGGCGATCTGTCCAGGGAGTACCCCACCTCTTGCCCTATGACTGCTGGGATAGGCTCCAGCCCCCCGTGACCCTCAACAGGACAAACGGGTTTAGAAAATGGATGGATGGATGGAAGTTGGCATGGTAAATCCTCCCTTTCCTGGATATTTACTTATCAACCAATCACATTTTAACTTGTGGTAACGAAATCAAAATCAACTATGTCAACAGTATATGTCATATATGTCATATACTGTATGTCATATGTTATATATTCAGTTGGCTGAAATGATGCCAAGTGCCATGAATCACACACATTGATCAAGCTGACCAATAATTTCTTGCATTTATTTATTATCACTGGATTGCATGTAAAAAACAAACAAACAAACAAAACATAAACATTTAATTTGTTAAGACATCGTGAAATTACTCAGCAGACCTCTCCTATTAAATAATTAGACACAGCACTCTTCAATTACTCCCACCTGTGTCTGATTGATCAACATTGTTAGAGGGTTTAATGCCACTGAGGCTTGGCATTGAACACTGAGTTTGTTATGCAGACCTTTTGAGTTCAAGTCCTGCTAGAACTATACTTTATTGATTTGTATCCTATAGTTTTCAAAGTAAAAGGAGACTATCTTTGGCATCAAAAATCCAACCAAGAATGCTTGGAATGGATCACATACTTTGATATTGATTATATTTAATCAATCTATTAATTTGTCCTGCAAATTTAGTCTATACTGACTTCCAACTTGTGTGCAAGCAGTTGGTAGAGTGGATCTTGTCATACTGAGATTTTCAGTTTAAATCCTTGTCATTTACCTCCATTAGTTTTCATAAAGACAAACAAGAAAAACATTGGCATTGAAAGTCCAACCAAATGTAGTCTTGCCTATAGGGCAAGACTACATTTAATATATTTACATTTATTTACATTTATTAAAAGACCTAGGACTGCCACTGACTTCAGACATTTAGCTTTTAGTGAAGACACATGGTTTCAAAGTGGGTCGGCATATGGGCAGTATTTTAGGCCCTTTTCTGAGAATTGCTAGTTTGGGATCTTTTACAATCAAAGGCAAACCAAATTGTCCTTATTACTTATCTCAATATGCTAAATGATAAAATACAAATCTTATAACTCTTAGTACTTTTAAGTGCAAAAAAGAACAATTACTGAAAATAACTCAAACTAAAGAGTATCTAATTATTTTCATATGTTTCTCCTTTTATTCAAATGATAACTAAAACAGAAAGTATTCTGATATATACAACAAAAGTTTTGTTAATAGTGATTCATTTTCAGGGCCCCACTTTCATAATGTCACAACTAAACTCATTTTGATTGTAAATTCAAAGTAAATATCTGATATTCTGTCTACCATAGACCTGATGTAGTTTCCATATATACAGTTTCATCACAAATGCAGTTAGCATTTAGTTGAGGATTCAATTTTTGGAAAATATATACAAGAAATGCTTCAAGTGAAAAATAAAGAGCAAAATGTTTTAGAATTTAGTTGCAAGGTAATTTGTCCTTTCAACGTCAGTATTTCTGTTCTTGTAGTTCAATTTGTTGAAGTCCTCCATTATCTCCACCATTGTCTTTCCTTTTGTCTCTGGGACAAAATATAGCATGAATGCTGCACTGAAAATGGAGTAAGCCACGAAAATTAGGAAGCAGAATTGCCCAAGTCCTTCCTGTATGGTTACATGTAAAAATGCGTGTTAACAGACACATTTGTCCAAATACAGCACAAACCATGCAAAACCTTTAAATAACAACCTCTAAAATTAATATATTTTAGGAAACTGTGCGATACACAGTTTTAGAATTTGAGTGATTAGTATCTTACCACCACATAGCCGAACAACATCCCCACAAGAAACATGCCCAGCCAGTTGATTGTCCCACTGATCACATAAGCAGAGGGTCGCCAAGCTTGTAGAAAGAGGTCAGCAGGGAGGGCCATTGACACTCCGGCTGAAAGGAGATTTAACAAAATAAGATAATGTGGCAATCTGCAAACCAGTTTCAAATGAACAATATTACTGCTTAACAAACTTTCGAAAACTCACAAGGTCCAAGTCCATAAATACAGATGACACAAAAGATTAGGGAGATGTTCACATATGGGACCCAGGCATAAAGATCCTGAGGGGAAAGAGAAGCATTTATAATATGTCTTCTACAAGACAGAGCAGAGGGAGGTGCTTGGAGTGTGTTTACCTTGATGGAAAGCATGACAGTAAGTATACACATGGTGAGACCCATCAGGAGATAACCAATGCCCATCAGCTTCTTTCTCCCAGCACGATCTATTAAAAAAGACTGAGACAGACATCAAATTAGGTCTTTTTATTATCTGAAAGGTTTTCAAGAGTCTGATCCTATTGAAATGTAACTGGTGGGCGTGGCAGAGGAAAGGACACGAAGTCAACAAAATCAACAGATTTCTTTCTGCTGGGAGAATGATCGTGCGTAGTATATAGTCAGGAGATGTTTCATTTGAATAGTGGTGCTAGAGTAAAGCTCAAAGGTAGAAACTAATTGATGTATACCAGTATTTACTTTGAGTATAGTTACTGTATCAAGTGTAATTGTAAAGCACTGGTACTTCGAGTATTCACATTCGGCGAGATTTTTTTGTTGTTGTTTGTTTGTTTTTTCTTTTTTGCCATTACATTTCGGAAAGTGCAGTTGCCGTATATACTCGAGTATAAGCCAATCTCGTTTATAAGCTGACCCCCTGATTTTGACCTGCAAATTTAGATTTTTAAAGAAACCCTATGTAAGCCGACCCCCTGATGTTGTTCCATCAATTTATTTGTTTAGCAGATTACCTGTTTTCTGGGTATTGTCATCGTATTCCTGTAATTTCCTGAAAATAGCCCATGTACCAGTACCAGTAAACAGCTGATTATTGTAACTGACATTAACTTTTCTGGACTCCTCTTTCTTGTTCTGAATTGCCAAACAGTTCACTGTAATGTATGGTACCATACTGGTATATGAAACAGCACTTTTATAAGGTTGTCTCTGATTGGCCCATTCTTTTGTTTGCTGGATAAGATGTTTTGTCAGGAAATATCTCATTCTAAGGTATGATTTAAACTATTTTCCATGGGTAGTGGTAATGGGTAGTGTATTTCCACCTCTGGAAATTTTGTTCTCTGGGATCAAGTTTGAATTTCTTGTGTATAAGCCGACCCCCCAGTTTGCTTTGTGAAATTTGGTAATAAAAACTCAGCTTATACTTGAGTATATACGGTCAGTTACTTTTACAGATTCACATTTTATATTTAAAAGATGAGAGAAAATAACATAAATGCCACTATATTAGCTCTAATTGTTTCTTTCAATTCAATCGCTCTTCAACTGACATGAAAAGATGGAAAGGGGTGGAAATTCCTTCATACTCACACACAGTGTTATGGTGATGAGCTCTGTTGCTCCGATACCAATGGCCAGGTAATGCATCTGGTTCTCTGGCACTCCTGACTCCCGGAAGATGTCAAACGCATAGAAGTACAGCTGGATGATGAGATAAAAGTGAGTGAATAAGGTGTGAAATGACTCTCAGTTGCTGTGATGTACATTTTAGTGTGACAAAGAGGAAAGCTGAAACAAATGCACAGCATTGATGCCGCAAAACTGAATCCCAGCACATGGGATGGCCAGAGTCAGCAGCTGCCATCTCACGCAATGGGAGCGGAGGACGTCCAGTACGGTCTTTGCTTTCTCTCCCTGTGCACTCTCTCTTTCTTTCTGCATGTCAACAAGCTCAAGTTTCACGTCTTCCTCCTGCCACAGCCACTGCAAGGCTGGTACATATAAGTTACACACATCATACATCAAAATGTGAATTTACATGTCATACAATTATAACTACTTTAGATACTAACTACTTTACTTTGCTAACTACTTTAGAACTACTTTAGATAAACAAATAGATAGATAGATAGATAGATAGATAGATAGATAGATAGATAGATAGATAGATAGATAGATCAGCACTTTCACTCACATTTCAATTTATATTTCATTTACATTGTGTTTTTTCTATAAATTGTCAAAACTCAGTTCAGTGGTTTTTGGGATTAAACCTGACTAATTTTGATAGTGGTTTGCATAACAGTCATCAGTGGGTTCATGCTCTCCATGCAATGCAACCCTGACAAGTCATATTAAAAGGACATAAGTCATTTTCTTGACTGGAAAAAATAAAAAAAAAACAAAACAAAACATATTTTGATACTCTGTCATTATTTTTCTCTCCATATAATAGCTGTTAACCAACAACTTAAGTTCACTCCCATCCTGTGGATTTATTAAATGGCACTCTGGGAATCACTATAACTAAAGCAGTAGACAAAGCAGATAATCCTGCTTTCGTGAAAATCAGTACTGTCTGTTTAGTGGAAATTACTTTATTAATTCATGTTGGTTTGTGTATGCTCCTGTTGTTCCTGATGTCAGTAATGTATTAAAAAGATAATGTTAATCTTCTACATAATTTGGCCATCACTGTCAAATTGTCTACTGTGAAGACACTTATGACTGAGAAAAACATAAAATATATTATGGGTGTGATACACAGCTGTTTTAACAGTTTTGTAATCTCATAACTTTTGTAATCTGATGATCTTCGATGCAGAAATTTCTGCTGCTTCTACTCACCTTTTGTGCTGCTTTCAGCGTCGCCTTTGTCGATATAAAGGTATCGAGGCGTCTCAGGGAAGAAAAGCAGCATCACAAACTGCAGTATGGCAGGAATGCCACTGACAGCTAAGAGATATGGCCACATGTCTTCTGTGCCCATTATTTCCCTAAAAGTGTATAAAAGACAGGCGAAAAAAACATAAATACATAGTAACAGTAGGAAAAACAAAGATAGATCCACAGTACTGAAAATACTGTATGCTTTGGATTATTAATTTGGAGAAATAGTGTGATGAGGTCTACAGGGTCTTGTACTATTTGTACCCAAGAAGTGTTTCCTGTCCTCTTTAATAAGTGAATGAGTTGTACTTCTACTCATTTAGTCTTGGCTAATGTTTGTTTTACATGTTGTTGCAGGTATTAGTGAGCTTATAGTTTAAATCAAGTTCTTACTTGATGCCAATTATCTGACCCATAACTTTTCCAAAGCCGATGAAAATAGAGCTTGTTAGGGTCAGGAAACCCCTCAGTTTCTTTGGAGAACATTCACCCAGATACATCAAGTGCACACTCAGTCCAAGACCTGTAAAGGGAAAAAAGAAAACTAAGAGCATGGAGAAAACTAAAAGTAAATAAAGAATATAGGAAAAAAAAAAAAGACAATGCAAATACAGACACTCCACAACAACAGAACGTACCAACATTATATCCGTAGAGAAATCTGCCCAATAAGATCATCTCAAAGGACCCGGCCATGTGACTGAACAGCATGAGCAGGGCAGCAACAACAGCCACCACATTGTTGAACAACAGAGCTTTTTTCCTACAAAAGCAAATAAAATTTGAAGATAAAATAAGTGGATTGAAGGAAACTTCATCCTTGTTTGCAGTGTTATACACAATCAATCTATGGTAGTCAGAGTTATTTTGTGACGGCATGTTTTATGCTTTTACCATCTCTGTCAGTTTGCACCATACTTCTGTCTGAGTTTGTGGTTTAAAGTTCCAATATGTCTTTTGCTAGCTTTTAAGACAGCATGCATGAACTTCTTCCATTTAGCAATGACTGGACTGAAGTTACCTTGAAAATAGATATACTGCAGCTTGTAGGTGTTTGTTTTTGCAACCCTCTGCTAACACAGTTAAAGCACTGCTGTTTGACAGTTTTTCTTTTATCCTTTAATTAAATAGACACGGGATATTGTCACTCCTCGATCAAGTTATCTTCTGGAGAATGGTGCTTTACATCCTGGGGTCAAGCACTGATCAGCTTGCAGCTTGCAGAGGAAGGAGTTTGTTGTCTCAAGTCTCTTCAGGCATAAGGTTGGTGAATCTTTCATCTGAAGAAACCGTTGGATATATGGACACATCCTCTTCAGGATGCCACATCGCTGTACAGAGGCCGGTTCCTGGATTCTAACAGAAAGGTGAGCATGCATCGGCCACTCCTTTTACCATTTCTCAGAAATGATGCCTATGGGCCTTGTCATTGCACTTCCTACTTTTCAACATCGTATGTAGTTAATGCTAAGAAGACTCACATGGACTCGCTGTTGTGTATCCAGATGACATAATTATGTACAGAACACCTTCAGCACTTCAGAGAGGTTTTTGACCATCTCAGAACAGCAAACGTGAAGCTAAAGCTGTCAAAGTATAACTTTGCACAATCACAAGGGTCCATTTTCTTGATTAGTTTTTGAGTGCTGTGAGAAGGCTGTTGGAAGCTGTTTAGTGGTTTATCAGTCTGAGGCTATGTCGTACACTGAAATGTCATGTGACTCTGCCGAGTTGCATCACCAGGAGCCAGGAGAAAACAACAGACCAGTGTTTTTTCTGTTCCTTTTTTTTTTTTTTTNTTTTTTTTTTTTTTGTCACACCAGTGATGAAGATTAATGTGATTTTTGATGCCTATTTATAATCCCTTTATTGGCATTTTTTTTTTGTTCCAAAGTTGAGGAATGCCAGGAAGTTTGAAATCCCGAAATGTCAGTAATTGTTGAGTCATTGCTATTAATTATCAGCATTATCTATTACATAACAAGTGCACGTGTGTGTGTGTGTGTGTGTGTGTGTGTGTGTGTGTGCGCGCACCTGCATGTGTGCGCAAGCATATGTGCATGTGAGTGTATCTCACCGGCCATAAGTGACAGGAAGGCTCCCGCTGTGAATGGCCCCTACCCACGCTCCGAGGCTTAAAACAGCCGCGATGAAGGACCAGATGAGCTGGTTGGTGGAGTCGCTCACTGGAGCCTCGTACCTCTGTAGCCACGTGTGGTTAACGAAACTCTGGACATGCTGCCGTCACAAAGGTCAAAGGTAATTTGTAATAGAACATCCTGGTGTCTCAGCAGATTTACTGTAGATCTTTGGAATGCCAGGCCCCTTGGTCCGTGATGGCACTGTCTTAATGAATTCTTCCAAACAAAGAAGTATGGCTGACAGAGTGATTTTACATTTCTTACTGACAAAAGAGAAAACTGAAAAATTATACTTTTCACAACCCACGCTAATGGTAACATTCATAAAATGATTTTATCTGCTGCTGTGTCATTTCATTTGGTACCTTCTCATGAAATCACTCAGTCAAAAGCCCTCATTTTGCATTAGTCCTTTGCTACAAATCACTTATACGGTACTTTATGTTTCTGCCAGCCATTTTCCAAATACTACCAGAACTTTTAAAGACTGATTTCCTGTCTTGCAATAAAAATCTAATTGCTGAAACTTGAGAATTGCTTGACATAAGAAATTCATCACAGTGAAGATATCATTGGTTTTATTTTTTTGTCAAAGTTCCTTTTCACTTGATTTGATGGGTTGAGATTCAAATGTTATAAAGCATCAGAATCACCAGCTGTGTTGTCATAAACAGCTGGTGATTTAGTAACTGTGATGGATTATCATGCTTAGGCAGATTTTTAGCCTGCGGAAGTTGTATTTCACACAGTGTGCAGACACCGCAGGGAATAATGTAGAAAAGAGATGAACAAATGCATTATATAAATTCAGACTGTTAACTTCATCGCAAGAAGGGCATGCTTAAGCTTTTATTTCAGCTTTAAGGTACTCTGTGCATCTTTTGTAATCTTACCACTGCTGGAGAAGCAATAACAGAAACTTGGATCCCATATTGAAATGATCCACCAATTCCCAGCACCAGCGACAGCAGATAAAGCCTCCAGTACTGCAGCTAAAATGAGAAATGAGAAATTGTACATTGGGGTCCTTTGCTTTCTTAGATGTTAGCTGTTTTCTGATTGGTTGGTATGACTTTAAGGTTAGTAAATTCAACAGTACATTTTAGTAAGAATGAAAAATCAAATCACAACATTAAAAATATAAAATGCCAGAGGAATTTAACTTTTTTTTCTTAAGGCTGAAATTATGAACAAATTTTTTTCAAAGAAAGAAACAATCACTGTCACCATAAAATATCAGCTAAAACTGATTATTCAGTTTCTGTGTAGATCAACACTGTTTTTACATATCCAGAAATGTAATAATGTTATCTGTGGTAGTGGCTGCAGAAAGTGGAAACAATAACAAAACTTATAAACAACAATAATAAGAGAAAAGAAGAAGAAGAAGAAGAAGAAGAAGAAGAATTTCACTCCATTAGCTTGTTTTGTGAGTGTTTTACAAATGATTTGCAAATAATGGTTAAAAAAATATAAATTACTTCTACATATACTATTCAACATAATGTACTGTATATTTTATATAATTGCTGATAATGTGATCACTAAATAATGTTTTATAAATTAATTATATAGCAATTATAATGAATAATCTTAGCATAAAAAAATTGTGGCCAACACAAGCAAATGAAAAGAAAAAAACCAAAAAAAAAAAAACCATTACCAATTTAATGTATGATGTTTAGGAATTAACTGCATGTACGGAAAAATAAACGAACACAGAAACTCAATTAGATTGGACATAGTGCTGTATCATTTTGCAGTAAATAAAAAATCGCTCAAAAATAATGCAATGAAAGAGTAAAAAAAAAAAAAACCTTTTCTCATTTAACAAAATAAAACATGTAAACAATCCTCAAATCTTCACTCACCATCTCTGTGCGTTCCGGCTCCCTGGATGCTGGAAAGAAGCAGCAGCAGCTTGAGATGAGGAGGATTAGAGGAATTTACATCCATCATCAGTATATATACTGGATACTGCCTGAAGTTATACATTAAGAGGCTTTAGTTGTCCATTCATTTTGTTAGATCACGAGCATCATGTTTTGACATGAGTAGTGATGACTGAAAGCTGCACTGGCTTAAACTAGGCCTAACTGATTCCTGTGGTTGATTAAACGTGCGGCATGTCCTGCAGCATGCTATCCTCTACCCTCAGGTTAGATATTATCTTGATCTGGCAGGGAGGCTTATCTTTACAGAAATAACTTAGAAAATAACACAAATTATAAGATAGATGGAGAAAAAAGCATGCAGGACTAATGTGCAAAAGGAAAATAATTGTGTTTAATACAAAAATCAGTTGGTTGCAGCATGTTATGGAGAAAACTTGGACCTTCAGCATGATATATTATGTAACTTTTCATCTTAGGAAGAGCTAAGTAAAACTTACATGAATATTTACACTGTACCTGTACGGTCTTGACATTTCCTTGTCAAACTCACTTATACCCTCCCTCTAAACAGCCATGCTTATAATTGAAAGACTCTTCGCCGTGCAGATGGCAGCACATATTCACACACGTGATGGCGTGGGTAAGTTCTAGTTTATACTCCAAACAATGTCATAACCTCTGCAGCACCAGGAAAAAATACTTTCAAATAAATGTATATTTCCAATAAAACAGACATACTCAGCATCCTGATTTATATATAATGTTGAATATATTTGGTTTTTGCAGTACTATGGTTGAGTTATAATAGTGTGTTTTATCTAGTATAATCATTGAATTCTGTGTATGTACAGAGGACAAAATAACTTACTTATCTATTCTCCTACAGACAACAACAAAATACAGACAACATACAAAATATATATATGTATACAGACAAAATACAGACAACAACAGGGAAATGGGGGTGGTGTAATTTAGGATGTATGTTTTATGTTTTCACCTTTATTTATTGGTTATGATTATTGCTGCTTATTAATGCTCTTTTGCAGGAATACCCTGTTCCCTTCGCTGCCGATAAAAAATATCAGACACAGAAGATTGTTGTTCTGAACAGAGCGACAGTGTTAAGTATCTGGATGGTGTTTAATCACTTTTGTGTCACATCAATCAATGAATTGCAATTCTATTTGTAGAAACACACTCCAAAAAAAGAGTTTACAATAGATATAAGTTACTTTCAGTGCTATTAAATTAAGAAACATTCATTGATTCCATAGTGCTCAGAGTTGGTTTCAGCTCAACAGATCCAGCCACAGTGGATCCATACACTGGATAAAGCTTCTCCTCAGCAGAAATTCCATCTACAAGGCTGTGGACTGACACACTTCACCCAGCTGGTACTGAGCCTGAGTTTGCGATGAGCTTTCTCTGTCCTGGCCTTTGAAGTTGAGTTTGTGGAATTCGCTGGTGATGACTGACAGTGACTTTCCCTTCGTCTCAGGCAGAAACAAACCGACATACAGAGCAGATAGCAGGCAGACTGCAGCGAACGGCACGAAGCAGAACTCGCTCAGCCCACTCTGGAACAGAAACAAACCTGTCAGACTGACATGATACATATAAACAACATGGTTCAAGCTGCATCGATTGCATTCTTGTGTACTGCCTAGCGTGCATGTGTATAACTTCATATTCCATATTCAAGAGACATTATAGATCCTGTCATTCATTATATCCTTAAAGGAATTACACCGCCTTTAAATTTTAAATCTGCCATGGAAGTTTGCAATATATCCGTCTTCAGGGAAATTTGGTAGAACATTAGACCATAGCCAAGGAAGAACTGTATTTTTTATTGGATGGATGGATGGATGAATGGATGGATGGATGGGAGACTGACCACAAGGAATGGAAAGATCATTCCAACGATGAAAAAGTTGATCCACATCATGGATCCAGCTATCATGTAGGCTGCTGGCCGAGCAGCTTGATTGAAGATTTCTGTGGGCAAAACTCCCGTCACTCCAGCTGAGAGGAATGAAAAATATATTGATTCACATTTACCGCGCATCCAGTGGATTCAAGTATTAAGGTGCCAACTGAAAATAGCAATAATAGTTGTTTTGCTATAACCTCATATTGCCTGTCAGTCAGTGGCCATGAGGTTTTAATGCTGATATAAACAGCTGGTGAGATCTGCAGATTTGCTTATGGTTCATTTAGAAGTGCAGTGGATTTTGGAGTTATATTTAGCATTTACTGGTAAGTAAGCTTGGAGGCAACAAAATTATTAGAACTATACTGGTTAACATAATAATTTAATTTGGTTTTTAACTGCATATTTGGTGATATAATATGTTTATTTTCAAATCCTCGATGCATTCCAGGGCTTTTTGTGACTTAATCTGGTAAAATACTTATAAGAATTGGCTGACTGACCTGGTCCCATGCCAAAGCTGAGGATGTAGGTGAAGATGCATGTCACGCTCAGGTATGGCATCCAGGTGACTTTGTGCTGTTTGAATGTGAGGAGGAAAGTACAAATAAGCAAGAAATGAAGAAAGTTTATTACCTCATGGACTGTATGACAATCTTTTATCTTGGTGTAGTTCCAATAGTGTGACACATTAGAAGAGACACGTTATGTGAAATCAAATCATGAAAGTACTTAGGCAATTTTACTGTCCACTTTCAATCCAAGATTTTACCCATTAAAGCCAAAGATAAGCCTGCATGTTGAATTATGATGCCATCTAGTGGACATATTTGTGTTAACTGAGCACATCTCTGGATTTAAGTATGCAGTATTGTTCTTGTTCAGCAAATTTTACTGCCTCCACCAGGTAAACGACAGCAGAATATTAAAATAAAGATGCCTGTGACACAAAACACATATGACATATACAAAAACCTCTGTGTACCGAGCAAAATCTGTTTGCATTTAATTATTTTTGAATTTTCTATGAAATATTTGTCTTTAAGTCTTCATGTTGGATACATGGATATGGGTTATGGGTATTAACTTTTGGTTTATAACATAATCCAGTTACAAAGACCACTCAATACCATAATACTACTGAAGTGTAACCCTAAATACACTGCTCTAAATAACTTATCAATGATGTTATGATGTTATCAATGATCTATGATGCTATAACTTCATCAGCATACAAAGTTACCATAAGTCAAAGATGAATACCTCAAATGACAGAGCTATTGTGAAGATTACAGCCCAGACTGTCATGAGGATGAACCCTCCCATCAGCAGGAACCTCCGACCTTTGCGCTCAATCAGCAGGTTCTGAAAATACCAACATCGTGCATCAGTTTACATCAGAATTTGTTCTTATGAGGAATTATTTTGCTGTTACACCACGTGCCTAAGTGTATGAAACAGCGTATGTAAATGGAGAATTCCTTACAGACGAAAAAATGCCAATCATCTGTATTAAAGCTGTTACATAACAAATCATGTGCTTTGATGAAGAATACTTACACACATTATACAGGCTGTGAATTCACATGAACCAGTACCAATTGTGACATATTGGATTTTATCAGCAGATATTCCGGCCTCTTTAAATACATAAGATGCATAGACGTATATCTGAAAGAAGAGTATGTACAGAGTTAATAGTACTACAGAGTGATACTATTTGTTACTCAAGTGTTTAAATTGTGAATAAGCTGATTAAGTCAGTCTTTTTCTGCATAAATGCTATAATACCCAGTCCCCCTAAAGCAGCCATGCTGTGGTTTAGATCATTTAAACAGAGAAGTATAGTAAGGAGAAGAAGACAGCTTGAGCTATGAAAATACAATAGGTTTTGACATTTCATTGTTATTAATGCTGATCTCTAAATAACACAAATACAAAAGCACATTATCAATACATTACGAAGTCTTTCTAAAAGCACTGAATTCTTTATGCATACGGAGCATTGCTCTGAGAGATGATGCCTCATCACCAGTATACATATTTAATATGTCCTACAGGAATGTAAAGGAACCCAGACATCACACGCACCACTGATGGATCATCTCAAATTTCTAATCAGCCTGACTGGGATGTTAGAGGGACACTGTGGCTAAAAGAACATGTGATACTGTAAACATACTCTCAGTACAATTGTGTACCTATCAGGTACCGGTAATGTTGGTCCACAAAATGTCCTATAGAGATACCCAACCATGCCTTCAGACACAACACACATACTGTAAAAGTCAAATAATATCAATATGAATATGATTTGTGATGTAAATAAGTGAGAAGCTTTGAGTATACAATTCTTTTCTAACATGCTGTGTTCCTTTTTCTTACCGAGTCATTACCACAAAGCTGCATGGCAGTGCTGATGATTATGACAGAGATGAGCTGCCAGCGCATGCTGCGATCGAAAAAAAGCTCCCACGGTTGCCTGGGCTTCATACCCCTAGTTTCTGCCTGCTCCTGGAGGATCTCATCCAGCTCACTGTTCTGGACTCCATGTCCATGCAGCCGTCTCAGAGCTGATCAAGACAAGCAACACAGTGAGATCAGCAGTGCTGTGGATGGAGCAGCTTCACTGTAGTTTACACATGTTTTTTTTCTGTTATTTGACTCTAACGTCCTCCACCGGTTCTATTATTTTCTGTGTCAGAACATCTCTGAGTTTTTACTTGACTTATTACCATGACCACTCACCATAAGTTACAAGGTAAACTGTGTCCAAATGATCTTGTCTTTTGGCCTGCTATCATTAAAAAAAAAAAAAAAAAAAAAAAAAATTAAATGCCAGTATCAATACCCATTTTGATAGAAGTTCTGTGATGACACTCTTGTGATGTCTATGCTGTTTAAATTATATACTGTGCTGCTTTAAAATTACAAAAAAAGCTCTTCTTGGTCTTTTAAAACTCCAATTTTACACACACACACACACACACACATACACAAAGAAAATTTAATTGCTATAAAATCAAGTTAATGCTGTTAAGATCATCAGCTTAGGTAGGAAACTAGTTATTGAATGACACTGCATTGTTTTTGATGTACTGATGCATTTCTGATCAAAGCAGATGTATTGTTGCTATAGTTACCTGAGTTTTAATATGTGCACTGATTTAGAACATTAGTTAAACTGTTGACAAAAACTACTGTATTTTTGAGGTGTCCTCATATACAATTTTAACAAAATCTATCAGAAATAGTATCATGGTCATGGTATAAGTATAAAATAATGTATGATATAAATCATTTGATGCCCTGGATTTATGCATTACAGTACCCACCATTCATGCAAGCTTCCTTGTCACCCTTGTCAATGAGCAAGTATCTGGGGCTTTCTGGGAACCACGGCAGGGTAAGCAGCTGAATGAGGCCAGGAATGGCATTACTGGCAAGAAGGTACTGCCAGCATGGCTCACTGCCCAGAATCTCTCTGAATAAATTAGCCAGAGTGTTCTTCTTTGAAATCTGTGGCACATATTGTATTTTCAGACTGTTTTGATAAAATTGTGTTGGTCGCTGTCCGTACCTGAGTCCGACCACCTGTCCTAAGACCACTCCAAATGCTGTGAAAACAGCTGATGACAAAGCCACAGCTCCTCTTAAGTGCTTAGGTGCACTTTCTCCAAAATACATGGGCTGCACATTCATGCTTATTCCTGCAAAACAACAAAGTGGCTTTCAATGAAAATTATTGAAGGTTGTTATATTATTTTCCCACATCTTTACTATTTTGTTTGTGATATATGTCTGTTATTTCTTTAATGCATATGGTCCAGTAGTTATTTCAGTTTTCACTATGCATAATAAAATGAAGTTTAATTGGTTTTACTCAGAACTGACATACCAGCATTTATTCCAACTAACACACGTGAGATAATGATCATCTCAAAAGATTTGGCGGCTCTACTTGTCAGAGCCAACAGTGCTCCAGCCATAAGGAAAACATTGTTCAACAGCAAGCATTTCTTCCTTGGAACAGGAAAAGAGGACAAAATTAAATGCAGCATGCAAAAGTGATGGATTCTAACATATATCTATAAAGACCTCAACTTAGTTGCGATGCATATATTATTAGTCATGTATTGCTATTAGTAGATGTTTTTTTTCTGTCACATGCATGTACAGCATACATGAGAAGGGAGAATAAATTAAGTAGTCAAACATATACAGTATACGTGCTGGTTGATCGTTTACTCTCTGTACTTTGCAATGTAAATATACAAATGATAAATCTGTAACTTTCTGTCTTCTCATGTGCAATCATACATTTACATATCATTATACAGCAAGATATATTACCTTCCAAAACGTATGGTCATAGGTCCAGCAATAAGAGCCCCTGCAAAGCCACCCAAGGAGAAGATGGAGACAATAATTGTCCACACTAGCGTCACCTGGTAGTCCTGCAACTGGATGTCCCACCGCCCCAGAAATGTCTCATTGACAAAGTTTTGAATAAACTGCAAGTATAAACAGAACACAGTTGATCATTTAGACACAAATGCCTCCAAGTTAACCAAACACACACATGCACATGCAGACAGAGCACAAAGGCTGGCACACAACCCTGCCAAGAGAATGTGTACTACTTTGTTTTGTCTGCAAGCACAAAAATATCTTTATGGAGTTCTGTTAAAAACTTAATATAGGCCTCAGACCAGGACCATTTGTTTCAGTTTTGCTGCTGATCTACAAGTTGAGCTTTCCATCATTATGTGTGATTTCCATATTTTACCACTAAAATATCCAGAGACTTCACTTGAGGGAAAAATCTTTTTCTGTTTGTGACTGTCATTGGGTGCTGGTGGAGGTTTATGTGCTTTTTATTTATCAGAACAGGTGCTGTTGTGAAAGAAAGATTGAGAAAAAAGCCTGAAATCGTAATTAGTTTCCACACCACAACAAGTATGTATGAGAATGAATAATCGCTGACACATAAAAACCTACAAGCCTAATTCTTAAATGTGCCAAATTACACTGTGAGCAAACTGGGAAATAATAGTAATGTTGGTTTCTGCACAATCACAGCCATTTCAGTTCTGTCAACAAATATCTGACTATACAACACACACACACACACACACACACACACACACACACACACACACACACACACACGCCTTGAAATGGACATTGGTTAGACACAACTTACAGTTGTGGGAGCATTTATTATAGCAAGGTTATAGCCATATTGAAGGGTTCCTCCAATGGCTGCAGAGGCAACCATGAATGCCAACATCCCAGAACTGCCCTGTTAATAAAAATATATAAGTGTGACTTAGCTATATATTAAAAATTAACTCCTTCTAGCAGCAACTGGAGAGCAAATAGCCAACAGTGTGACAAGAGATCACTTGGTGTTAAACTTTTTCCTTCAAATTACAGACTAAATATTCTATTGTTGGACATGAAATTAGTGTATAATTGCAATAAAACTACATTAAAGAACCAAAGGGTCTGCGAATAGCAATACATTTAACAGTTACCGAGTACAATTCAGCTTTCTGAAATAATGCTTGCCCAGATGCATGGGACTAAGATCTTTCTGAACCTTTTTATTAAAAAGCATAATTAGTTCATTTACCTTCTGTGCACCTTCATTTGTCATGGTGAGTCGGTCAGTAATTGTGTGGTAGAATGACGTTCTAAAGTTGGATGAAGGTGTTGGAGTAAAGCGCACAGGTCAGCACGCTCCCGTATCCTTACAGGCTTAATCACGCGCCTGCTACCGTGTGTGCGCGTGCATGAGAGGGAGTCGGGCCTCCTCTGTACTCTGCAGTTATGCAATAAACTGGTTGACGCACGACGAGCCCAACAGTGAGCTGATGTCTTACCAGGACGCTTCAAATGATTGACTCAGAGCTGAATGAGGAGATGACAGCGTTGATGTTAGATTCGCAGGTCCGATTAGTTAGTGAAGTTGCAGATCAACGTTCAGGAGGCTCCGGAGGCCCCTGATCTCTACAGATCTGATCAGACCTGATCTCTATAAACCTGATCTCTATAGTCCCGATCTCTACAGACTGAGAGGGGCCCAAAGACAACAGAATGCATGGTTTCTATTGCACAGACTGTTTTAAGTTCAATATTTTAAGCATGAATGAATCACACACTCTTGCAGCCATGTTAACTCTTTATTAAATATTGATCCTCATTATTATTATGCCTCATTAATGTAGCGATGAATTAAATAGAATTTAAGCACCTTCATGATTCATGTGACTGGAGAGTTTTATGAAGAAGTGTTTTATTTTATTTTATTTTTTATTATTAATTATTTAAAAAAAAAATTCATCTTCTGATTATTATTATTATTATTATTATTATTATTATTATTATTATTATTATTATTATTANATTCATCTTCTGATTATTATTATTATTATTATTATTATTATTATTATTATTATTATTATTATTATTATTATTGTACTATTAATAGTAGTAGTAGTATAGCAAAAGTTTGTGGAAACAAGTCAATAAATTCGCTGTCCAGCTGATGGTGCTGCAACTCATGTTTCTCAATACCCAGATCATCATCGTCATCATCTGGAAAAAAAAAAAAAAAAAAAAAAAAGCCAGAAGAGTTATCTGGATACTTTCCAGACAACAAGTCTGTTTACATCAGTCCATTTTCCAGATTTGAGGGGTTTTATTAAGCAAAGTGATTTATTTACTTAGCAAATTGATATTTGTTCAGGCTTGGGTTAGGATTAGTGGAAACTTTGTTTGTTTTGTTTCTTTGTTTGTTTTGGAAACTATGTGGAAACTTTTGTTGTGGTGGTGAATATGATTCCAAAATCCATAAAGTTCATCTTCTGAGAAATTGGGATATGCAATTGGGAGATTATTTGCATATTTGCAGATTTTCATAAAAAGTCAAAAATCAGGCCCAATGGTGGAAGAAGAGGAAAAGAGAGATGTTCTCTGAGGAGCAATTTTGTCCAGTAAATTAAACACTATGTTCTTCCCATTAAATGTGGCAATATGTCAAACAGGTGTGAAATTTTGGCCAAATAAGTACATTTCATTATCTGGGTACCAAGAATATTCACATCACATTTTATGGTAATCTTACAGTCAGAGCTGATAATTTGACCTGAAGGTGCTGGAAGACAGCTTGGTGTCCAAATGTAAAGGGATCATCCTCTTGGCACAATGAATTTATGACCATCTGACCATTAGTTTTGATATTTCTTGCACACAAATGTAATGTAACCTGGTGGTGGAGCTGGGGGAAAGACCAGAGGGGTTACCAAATCAGGATCAACTTCTGGACATCATGAAATCTGGCATATGTGAGAGAAATCAGGCCATTGATTTTTGAGATACCTTAGAACAAATGAAATGTTGGCCTGATGGCGGTGCTGGAGGTCAGGGGATAACAAATAGGGTTATCATCTGGAGACAATGACCACAGTGAATTTTAATGCAGTCTGGTCAGTAGATGTCAATATATTTTGCTGTGGACAGAGATCAAGTTACTGTATAGGAGAGCCAAATAAGATTATGTTGTCCTGATCTGACAAGCACCTACAGAACATAAAATCACAGGATTTATGAAGATTAGGACTTGATATGATGAAAATGAAATTAATTAAATCTAAATCAGATTGATTTTGTGTTATTTTTGTGGTGTTTTAATATAATTTTTCTTCTAAACTTTTGGATTGTTTGCTGAAATTCTAGGAAAAGCAGACAAAGAAACTCTCTCTCTCTCTCTCTCTCTCTCTCTCTCTCTCTCTCTCTCTCTCTTTCTCTCTCTCTCTAATTGCTCTGCCTCCTCTGTCAGGATTGCAGGAGTTTCCTCAATTGAAAACGGGCGAAAAGTTAACCGTGTTGGAGAATCTCGTGTATTTAGAAAAACTCGTCCACAGTTCATTTTTTCCCCCCTACCAAATCACACGGACTGCGTGGACTGTTAGAACAAATGTGTGTATGTGACACAGGTCGGATTAAATGTTTTTCTCTCCTCATGGTCGCTGTTTGCTTTCTTAACACACGACCGCGTTTCCGTCAAGTTCCTAAGACTTTCCACTTTAATTCATCATGATGAACCGGATTTTCTGGGACACAATCTTTCTCATAAGCGGTGAGTATAATTTGCAAGGGAGACTATTTAGTGTCCTTATTTGTTAAACGTGCAAATGAACGTGAGATTTTGATTTTTAAATTTTTTTAAATTTATTTTTACTGTTATTTGACATTCATTCACTAAATCCTCTAGGCTACAATATCTCTGTATAGTGTGTCTACTGATTTAGTTGTATTGATCTTCTTGTGCTTTATTTAATTTTGTTTACCCTTCTCTGTGGCCCTTTATTATATTAGTCAATATGTAAACTAATATAAACTAGTTCTCTTGTGTATGGTGTTTTTGTGTTGTGTTTAGTACTGCTGGTGGTTGTGAGATGTTCTATAGTTGTGGTTGCGTGTCTTCATGGAATCTGCTGTATTTATAGTGCTTGGCTCTCATCCTTTTAGTGGATGCTTGACCCTGTTACTATTGTTGGGAACCAGATATTCAATGAAGCATCAATATCATACTGAAGGCTGGAACCCATGTTGTAGCTGCAAAGGGGCAGATTGCTGGGACTTTTTTTTTAGGTTGTAGCCTGTAGTGTTTGTCTTGTGTCATCTCAGGAGAAAATCACAATAATATGCCTTTTTATATTCTTGTAGGTACTTTTAGTATGTCTGTGGTACTCAATGGTGAGTTTACAGTGACTTCTGTGGTATTTTTTTGTTTGATTTTTTTTTTTTCCTGAATGGATTTGTTATTATTTCCCTGTTATTTTTATTTATTTATTTTGCAGCAATATAACATATTAATTTTATGATTAATTCACATATAGGGGCTGTCTCATATTTAACAGCTGTATATTTTGCTATACTTGCAGGTTCCTTATTTTCATTTGGAGCAGGACAGAGCAATACAACAGCTACTGATAACAGCATTCCTATTGATACAAACTTGACTCATGCTCCAAACATCTCCACAAACATCTCTGCAACAACAGCCAGCACCACTACCACCACTACTGCAACCACTGTTATCGCTCCCATTAAAAGTAAGTATAATTCACTGTATTTCAAATGAAATGTGCCAGATGGTCTCACAGCGTTACTTGATCCACTTTCACTGCAACATTATTTCCACAGCAGGAGTTCTCAAGACTGTGAAGCGTCCCTCTTCTATTAAGTTGCAGCACACAGGCATATGCAGACAATGTGGCGCGCACTGATAATTGATCCTCTCAGTTGGAGTGAGGACGGCAATTGGTAAATTAGAGATGATAAACGGCATATTCTGCAAATAAAATGCACCTACTGTATTGAATCATTATTTGAAAAATACCTGTCTTCTTTCTGCCTCAGTGTTATTCTCATTCAGCCGCCAAAATCACATGGGAAGAGAGAGGGGTCGATAGGCAGATAGATGCCTTAGGGACAACAGAGGGCTTTTACAGAGTCTGAAAGAAGGAGACAATACATGGAGGCTGCAATCCAAAAGCCCATTTACCTTTGGAATGGAGTGTGTGACGAAGGCTGTAATGCAGCTATCTGTGTGGCTGTTCATCCTCCTTCCCATCCTGAATGCCACATTGTGGCATCTGTTTCAGCTGCTTGTGGAAACAAACATTGACTCTTGTTTGGGTCAGTTATGTAGGAATTTGTCTGACTGTACGGCTTAAGTTTAAGAAATGTCCTGTTTTGTCTGGGTGTTAACTTAATCAGATATTTTTGTCCCATTATTTTGTGGCCGTAGTCTGTGTCAGAGTGAAAACTGAGATACTTGCTTAAAAAAAGTAGGCCAGAAAGGCTTTAATTTCTGCTAAAGGACAACGCTTCCTGCAGGGATGTGCTCTCTCCCGAGTCCTTGTGGAGGTTGATTGACAGACAGTTTTGTTTGTTGAGTCTCATCAGGACATTTCTTTGTCCTGACGGCAGTACAACATTTCTCAAACTGTCCCTCCCAGGTACAACACTAGATGTAAACTTCCACAAACCCACATTCAAGTGGTAACAAAAGGCTTCAGTCTCACATTGGTGGTGTGGGTGTGTGTGTTTGGTAGATGTTGTTTCAGATCTCCGCAGGCTTATGCTATTTTTATATTCGTGATATCTACCTGTGTAGTGTTTTGTTTTGCTACTCAATGCATTTTGATGACATTTAGTATTCTAATTTTGGGTAAAATTTGTGGATTAACTTCTGTAGCGGTCGGGATGGGTTCATTTCTAACAGGTTCTTGTAGACTCTGCTTGATTAACAACTATACCATTATTTCAAAGGATTGGCCTTCATAGATGCCATCTTCGCATCAGCAAAACTACTTTAAGTTGTATCATCTTCAAGTGAGAATTTAAGTGACTCATAGTCCAAGAAAAACAAAACAATTGTCCTAAGCTTTCTTATCTCGTTCTAAAATATCAATACCATTTCTCTTACCACCTCACAGAGTTTGTGGCAGCGGCTGTTCGCTCTCATTTTGATGACTGTCCAGACTCCCACAGCCATTTCTGCTTCCATGGCACTTGTCGCTTCCTGATACTGGAGGAGACGCCTGCATGCGTGTAAGTCTAACAGTCTTAAATTAAAACAAAAAAATGCCAAAAGTGTTAGATTCACTTGGGGATTCTGTTGTGATGCTGCTGGAGCTGAAGCTAATGTTGTTTCATAAAAATGGGTGTTTTACTCATTTCTGGGTGTTATATTTACATTGTAAAGCAGTTTGGCTTTCATTTTGGACTGGGCGTTTAAAGACCTAAGAACAGGGAAAAGAAAGGAACTGATTTTTTTTTTTTAACATGATTTACAATGAAAGAAAACACCTTAAAATAATTGCTCGGTTCTCAAATTAATAAAGCTTCTTTGAGTGCAACAGGAAGTGCATGAGTAGAAGTCCACACTCCTCCTCGCTTTCAAAGTGCTAATACCATACAAAGTGTGACAAATAAACTACATATATCCATTGTTTTGATCATAATCTTATGCATATTCTTCATTTTATGTAAATTTTTCCCTCCGTGTGGCAGGTGTTATCCAGGATTTGTCGGGATGAGGTGTGAACATGCAGATCTGCTCGCGGTTGTAGCAACCAATCACAGACAGCAGACCATGGCCACAGTGCTAGTGCTGTGTGTGATTGGCTGTGTGCTGCTCATGTTGTTCTGTACACTTTTACAGTAAGTATCATACATGGTAAATCAGACATGTAATGGTATTTGCACCATTCACTGCAGGTTCACTGGGTTCTTAGCTGCTTAGCTGTACATTAAGGCAAGTAGATTTTTCATATAGGAATCAAAGTGATAACCTTGGAGCCAGAATGATTTATAGGGTTTTAGTTTTCTCCCATTTTGACTCAGTAGTTTCTCCTGCAGTTGCTGGTGGAGGCGGGATTGTCGGAGGAGTCACACACATCACTACATCCCAGAGAAATCCAGCAGCATGCTGCAGCACCGAGCCTTTCCTCCTGAGAGTGGTACCTTCTTTATTTTTCATATCTAAAGATTCCAAGGCCATGTCTGTATTTGCTGTCAGCTCCATGAGATTATGTGATTTCAAGTTAACTTGAAAACTAGAGAGACAAAGAATGTTTGCAGTAGAACTGTTGAGCGTACTTTATATGAGTAAATAAGTAAATTTTATTTATATAGCACCTTTCACAGACATGAGGGTCACATATAACATTCTGCACATTCTGTATGTTAATTTTTTTGCATTTGCCCAAAGTAAGTGCAAATGTAACAATAGTGGGTTTTATTCCTTATCTTCTCATGTTATTTCTGACAATCCTTGCTCATATTTACCTCTAATTATCACAACAATTATATATTAAGCTCTTCAATGGAAGTTCTTTCTTACCCAGCAGTGACAGTCTATAGATGAGCAAAAATAGTTATCTGCAAGTTTTTACATATTCTATATTTTATACAGTAGCTATCTTTTTTTTTTTTTTTTTNTTTTTTTTTTTTTTTTTTGGTAATTTTTGTTTAAATTTTAAAAAGAATACCCATTATTGTTTCAGTATTCCCAGAAGCTGGAAAATGTGAAACTATTTATCCAGTATTTCAGATGTGTGTGAACTATTTACACTTCCTGAATCTGATAAGATTTTTATTTGTACTGTATCTACGTCTTTCCTTTATCACGTGTTTAGATAAAGGTTTATTCAATTGCGTAGCTACTTTTACACATGCAAAATTGAAGTGTTACAAATTAAATAATTCCTTTAAGTTTTGCAATACTGTTTGGTTCATTTTCTGTCTAAAGTAACAATACATTGGCTATATTCTGGCAAAAGTACCGAGCCTAAGATTTGCAGATTAAGCATCAGATGCAGGTATTAACATCTTCATGTTCATTATATTAGTTGAATTCTGGTGTTTATGGTTGACATACATGTTATGAAGAATAAGACTCTTGTTTTCTTCCCTTTCAGTGGTTTGAGAAGACACTTACTGGAGCATGAACTGCTTGCGACATGCCTCAAACCCTCAGGATTGAACCCAAAATGGTTTTCACATGTGGATCAATAGACCCGGCTAGGGGTGAAGAATCATTATTGTTAGTGTGGCTAAGGTAGGCCCCTTGATGTAGGAGGTTAAATATCTGGTGACTTTTTTTTTTTTTTTTTTTTTTTACATTGACTTTTGAACTGCAGAAACGCTGCGACACTGTTACTTTGCTAAATTGAAGCAATCAAATGCGAGGATGAGAGGAAGCTGCTGTGCAGAGCTCAGACCTGGAGGACGTGAGAGATGATCTACCAAGACACTGAATATCCTATGTGGATGCTCAACTGGAAAGACATATTTTGGATGATCATATGCTATTTACTTAAGTCAGAAGACCCCATTTCCTGTTTTTGTCTTTTAACTACCTTGCACACTTTCACCAGAACTGTACAAGCACAGAAGGCATTTTTACAAAGTTATGGTGGGGGAAACTGATGCTTTAAAATGAGTTTTAGTGTCTGTTTTTAAGAAATGAACTCACTTCACCTGACAAAATTAGGAATTGCAAACTGGACTGACTTCTGATGGATCAAAAACCTTTGTTATGCCTGGAATTTCCCATTAATATTTACACACGAAGCTTTCAAGTGACATGAGACTGATGATGAAAATACAACCTGGTTTCAGCATGGCTTTTGTTAAAGCATCTTTGAAGAAGAATGATCCAGGTATTATTTCAAAGAATCTGAAGATTCCAGTATTGCTACTGAAGCGAATACATTTATCAGTTTTATTTTTTATTCCTGAGCTGTACTTGAACATGTTAATGCATCAGAGATTCTCAATTTGCAAGCTATAATTGCAACACATGGACATTTTGGACGGCAGCATAAAAATAATCCACGTTTTATGGTGACATTATTCGACGGTACTTATAAATATACTGCACTTTTCTGCAAGCTTGCTCACCCTTAATGAATATAGCACTTAATGTACAATGTAATCAATTGTGGTAACCTACACTAGAAGCATCTGCATATGAGAGATGCCAAATACACTCATCTCTAATTTGCCTGAATGAGCACTGAAGGGACACGTGGTTTGTATCACAGCCTGAACACATAAACTTATGCATGCATGCTCTTAAATCACAGCTTTTATGTTTAATTCCTTAAAATGGTGCACAAAGCACTTTTATCTCGAGTTGTGTTATCATGTTATAGCATTGCCTCTGCTTTAACTTTAAAGAAGCCTGTGAAGGCCAAACAAAGCCTTTCAAATTTTCAGGCAAAATTCAGAAATAATTGAAAGAATAGAAAATAATATCAAACTGACTTGGATTTGAAAAAAGTGTGTATGTGTATTGAGAAAATGAGCATTACAAGCATGATAAAATGATAAGACAATGTTGAGAATATGGCAACTTCCATTTACATGTCAAATGACTTATTTACAGTATCTTCTGATATTTGTGTTGCAGAATGTGTGAATGTTTATCTTTGCATCAGGTGTAAATATTAGACACACAAACTTTCCATATTTAATATTTAATCAGGAAAAGGGATGTGAGTCATAGCAGGGAGTGTCTGACTGATCTCAGTGCTGATGCATTATAAATCCCCTTAATTCAGATTCATGTCAGGATTGGAAGGCCTCTGTTCTCTGCATTTGTGTTTCAATGAACAATTAAATGCGCAAATGTCCATTTTGGTGTTTGTGTTTTGCTTACACTGTTCATGTGTGTTTTAATCTGCTGCTTTATCACTAGTACTTCAGCGATGTAGGATCTACATTGATCAATTCATCGCGTGACCCTCTTTTTTTTCACTTCTGAAGCTTTTTTTTTTTCTCTCCTCAGAAACACAGAATCTCTGACACTGCCTGCCCTATTTTTCTCCTCCACTGAATATTTAGACACAAAAAGTACCAACATGAAATCCTGAACCTGAGGCACAATTTAACAAAGAGCAGAACTCCTGAGTGCTTTTATAGCTGAAGGAAATGTTTGAGCCTTCNAGGCACAATTTAACAAAGAGCAGAACTCCTGAGTGCTTTTATAGCTGAAGGAAATGTTTGAGCCTTCCTCTTCATTACCTTTATGTATTTTCTGACCCTTGCGAGGTTTTATATGTAGATTTTATGCACAGAAACTTTATTTTGTGGGTTTAAAACATTTGTTCGCCATACATTGAATCATTGGGTTCTACAACTTCTCTCACAGTCTTTCGTCTCCTTTGCTCTTCCCTTTCGCTCACTGCATGAGCAGCTTTGTTTTTGTTTTGCGATCCCATTATGTCTGCAATTGGATTTCTGTGGAGCCCTTTAGAGCCGGCTGGCTGAGCTACTAAAGCCAGCTTTGAATTAAGCAGCTCTTCTGCGTGCTTCCCTAAAGATACCCTACCTCATCTAACATAAAGGAGTGCACGGCAAACAAATTAACTGAAGTGAAAACAAGGGAAAGAAAGAGGAAATTCGAGGCTCTTTAAAAACTATGAATTAATTCACTTTTGATGGAACAAACTGCTGTTTTGTGAACTGAAATTTTCTTGAAACCCTTTAAATCTGATTTGGACAAGTGTCAACCTGTGCTCCCCATAACAGGCTGGAGCTCAGCTTTGAAATGCAATGCCATTTTAGTCTTCTGAGCCTTTTGATCCCCAGTCCAACATTCCCATTATCTGCCTCTGACCAGATGGTTTCAAATAAGAGTATTTAGGTATTAGGGTTAAGCAATCCTGCCTTGTTTTTCTCACCCACTGTCAGGACTGAAACAAATCATTAGCAATGATTATAGCTTAGCGTCACTGCTTTGAAAATAAATATTCAAAGTGTTCACCCTTTGCACCGTTGTGTGAAAGAAAGGAATAACGAAACATTAACTTGTGCTGTACAGTCTCTGCAAATAAACAATCTGTGTCAGCATCTCCCACCTGCTTCTTAATGGCAACAGAAAGATGCTTCCTAATGCATGCTCATACTTTTACTAATCAAACATGAACACTCTCTTTCCAATATCTCAGATGATAAATAGTTTTTTTTTTTTTTTTTTTTNTTTTTTTTTTTTTTTTTTATAAAATACCATACTTGGTTATAAATTATGGACATAAGTGGTTTTCACATCCTGTTCATTGTATGACATGGGGATTTTAGATGTTAGAAACCATCCCAAAGCTGACTGCACTTAAAGACAATATACATGCGTTAGAGGATACTTTGATGAGAAATACACATAAAGAAGATACTAGTACAGGGTTTGGAACTGTTTAATGATACATAAAGTTAATTCCATCCAAGTTTTATTGAATCTGCTTCAAAGGAAGCTGAAGCTCCAAGTGTTTGTAAGCAAAGCTGTCCAGCATACATACAGGGCCAACTCCAAAGCGGGATTAATACGCTTCCAGCTTGAGCTAATGCCATCTAGGTTCAAATGTAGATGGGGGGCCTCAAAAGCAAGTAAAAGCTACAGCTGGGCCTGCCTTTAGAAAATAAAGATGATGTCAATGCAATATTGCGAATAGAGACAGGAAACACTCCAACTGATGCCCTCAGGGTTGACTGGTACATTCTAAGTTGTCTACCATCACTGAGGTCAAGAACAGTTTAGCATTTACACTGTTGTCATCATGACTCACTCGCTGCTCTGAAATATTTTATGATTCTCTGCCAAGCCTCTTGTGTCTCATTACCTTTTAATGGGATTTTAGTTGTGGGGTGGTTTAACTCTAATGCAAAATGGTATGGTATGAATCATAGTTTGCTGTCTGGAAGATCTGATATGTCACAGTGCTGAATCACTGGACTCCTCTCCCTGCAGCTCAAACTCAAAAACTGCACAAAATCTTTGTAAACAATATTGTTGTTTACAAAACATGGGAATTTTATCTGGTTCAGGGTTTATATTTTTTTGATTTCTAGCCATGTTAAAAATCGAGGCAAAACACATATCTAATACATGTTTGAAGTGACATTCATGATACACATTGTAAGAATAGAATAAAGTTGTAAGAATTGTCCTAATGGTGCTAAAATTTAGCACTCTGCATTCTTAATACCAAATTTTGGCCCTATCTCAATACATATGTTTTTGTCATGACATGAAAAAATGATGCAGTTTCCTCAATCACATTTTGTAATTAACAAGTATTTATTTCTCCCAAATAATTTACAGTAAAAGTGCAAAGTGATTATATATATATATATTATATCACAAGATGTTTTGGATTTTCTCCCATAAAGTCATGTCAGCAACCTTTAATCTATTAAACATGAGTGATAAAGTGTATGGGCCTGTTCAGGTGAACACTGGCAAACATGCCAAGAATAAGTTCCTGATCTGAACCCAGATTGCTGAGTAGCTGCAGTGGAGCCTACGACGTCAATCTATGAGCTGCTGAAGGCGTGATGGTAACTCATCTAAGGAGCTGAGCCGGTGCTCATGGGGAACATCAGGTCGTTTATGCTTGTTGTTTCTGTCTAAAAGGATTCCACTGATGCCCACAGACCGAGAAGTGACGTAATCATTGACATAGTGGTCTCCAATATGAGCTACATTAGCAGCAGGTACACCACATTTCTGCAATGCCTGCTCAAAGATGGCTGGGTTGGGCTTGGCAACACCCGCTTCCTCTGACGTTACCAGAAAGCTGAAGTGAGGCAGCAGGCCACAACTGTGCAAAATGGCTTCTAGCCGGCTATCAAAGTTAGATACCACACCCAGCTTCAGTCCCAGAGAAGAACAACTCTCGAGGGCCTTCTTTGCATCTCGAAATGTCTAAAATAAAGAGACATCATATGGTTTAGCTTGACATTTTCAGCAATACTAGATCCATGACTGTTAACAATGATACTGAGTGGAAACAAAGGCTGAGTGATGTCAACATTTTTACATCAGGATTCTGACTTCACAAAAAAATGCAATATACAATGTAATTTCCCTAACTGGCAAAAATAAATTATTTAATAAAGGTCAGCTGACAAATATCCAGACAATTTTGAGAATAAGACATTAAAATTACATGAATCCTAATTATATAGTTGATTTTTGGTGGCGTTTCATGATACAAAGTTGAATTAACATTTGAGGAAAAAAATTTGAATGCGTTACAAATTTATGTGGAGTGCCACACTCATTCTTTTTTGCACTGACTTCCCTTTGACTTTGGTATGTTGGAATTTAGATACAATATAAATGGCCTCATCTAAGTAAACTTTGTCCCTTTAATTATTTTGAGTTGTACGTCAGCACAGCTACTGCATGGCTAACATTTGCAGCGCCTGCATTTCTCTGAAGGTGCATACATACAGTATATCTACATGATATGTTGCCTTACATTACAATCTTACAATTAATTATTTAAGAACAAAAAAGTTTACAACTATTCAGTCAATCTATGCATATGTCCCAACAGAGCAATGTGTCATTTACCTCCCAGTTGTCTGCACTGGAGAAGTTATGATAAAGGTTGTGAGCCATTATATCTAGCAGAGCTGGATCCTGCACCCTGCACAGGGAGAAAGTGTCTCGCACCACCCCCATCCACCAAGCCTGTCCATCCAGGCCCTGACAGATACCGTAGTTGGGAAACTGGATGGAATAGCGTCGATATGTTTGGCGGAAGGCAGTATCAACCTCCGTGTGACTGAGGTTCAAGCCCATTCGCTCAGCCTCCCTGCAGTACTGCTCTCCCACAGACGCACGCACCTTCAGCAGGGTGTCTTTCACATCCCACAGCACCCACCGCAGTGTACCACGCATTACTCCTGCAGATTAAACCAGTTACAAAGATATTATTTTCTATGATGACCCTTATGTGAGTGTTACTTCGAATTACTTTTGGACCGAGATATTTTATAGTGTTATCAGAACAGGCAAATGTATTAATTCACATAGAATTAACTTTTCTCTTGTCAACTACCTTTTAATACTTCTCAGCCCAGATTGGTATTATTTCCTTTATACACTGATGCAATACTATATAATTTATATTGAATATTGACATGTAAACAATCCCAATATTCAGGCCAGCTAATGTCACATCAATATAAAGCACCACAGAGAATTCATTGTATAATGTATATTATACATGTACTGTATATCTTCAGCATGAGAACAATTGTTTTGATTTCGTTGCCATTTTTTTTAATTTTAAAACTAAATATTATATTAACATCTATATCCCCCTTTTTGATCTTAAACTGATAAATTTATATATTTTAGTTTTGATTCTCTGTTAATAACTGTTTGTTTCATGACTTATTCAATAAAGTTCTTAAAAAATAATCGATTACAAATCATGGATAAAGTGACTGTTAATGACAAAGAGAAGGATCTTCAAGCCTGGTTCAATATCAGTGAACAGCTTGTACACTGAGGTACACCTGTATAATATAATAAACCCTACCTTTGGGACACTCAAAATGTTTAGTTTCTGTTGACACTGAATCAGAGAGATGTAGTAGTAATTCTTGAGGCTGTAGTTTGTGATGATACTGTATTACTATCTACTATATATACTCTTATGTTCTCAAATATTACCCCGGTGTTGAATCGACACCTCTCTGGCAACAAAAACTCAAGGCTAAGCTTCTCAAAGGTAAGAATTATTACAGGGCTGTTGTACTGGATTGCAGCTGATAATACATGTGAATAAATTAAACTAACTCAGCGTGTGTAGCTATGTTACGAACAGTATTTCCCTGTGTTAAAATCCATTATTTTTTCATTCCATCTTGTGTTAGCAAACTGTTCCTGTGCGTCTTGCTCACGAAGATAATCCGTCAGCTGTCTGAGGATATGTTAGCAAACTAGGCTATAATTGCAACAAAAATGAATATACTGTACGTTTTGACAGTTTTACCGAAATCTGGTCTTCAGAACTGCGACGCACAGCAAATAAAAGCCAAAAAGTCTGACGTTTTTGCAGTGTTAGCATACTAAAGTGACATTGTGTTAACAGAGCTGGAACGGCAATGTTTCTCCAGTCCAGCAGGTGGCAGCATGATCAGGAAGTAACTAACAACGCTTATCTACGCATGCGCTTAAGGCACATGTAGGGGAAGTAAGATCGTACACAGAATTGTCTTTAGTGCTAAAAACATTATTAATGGTGTTTTGTTTTAATCTATTTTTTTTCTAGTGTTAAATTCGTGAGCTGAATATGTCTAGATATGTTAACCACTTAGTTATTGAGCTAGTTAAGCTATTTAGCACGTAAATGTCTCGAGAAGTGGAACCTAAAGAGATTTAATGTTACTTAAACGTTGAACAGCCTAGTCTGATATTAATAAAATGGCTACTCCAGCTGTTCGAATGTTTCGGAGGTTAGAAGGACTGTTTTGTGTTTACAAACCCCCCGGTGTCCACTGGAAACTCGTCCGGGACAGCATCGAGACAAATCTCATGAAAGGTCAGGCATGATCGCTGAAAAACAATTTGCTCTCTATTAGTGATTGAACACATTGCAAAAATATCCATTTTATCATGTCACTTTATCAGGCATTGAGCCTTGTTTGTTGTTTACAGGCTCGGCAGGAATGGCATATTTTTCACAAGCAAAACGTGTAGTCTAGTAAGGGCTTTGTTATTGGTCTGCTGCTTTTTATGTGACAAATGAAAGCCAAATTCAAAGGAAAGCAAGATTTCAAAATTGATTTTATAGTCCTGAGGCTTACGCTGTTTGAAGTTGACCTGAATGATTGCATCCTGTTAACCTGTGTGTGTGTGTGTCACTTCACAGGTATAAATGCAACACCATCACAGCCGCTTCCTCAGGTGGTCCACTTCTTGGCTCAGCCAGACAGTGAGTCTGAGGCACCCAGGGAACTCGCCCTCTCTACAGCTTCAGTGCCCACACTAGCCAAGCACCCTCTGGGTATGTATGTGTGTGTCACTTTACTGTATAGCTTCATCTCTGGTCTCACCAACTTAGTTTTCCTACCACTGAATACATGCCATTAGTGCTCTTAAATAGTAAATGCTTTTTACTCATTTTTTTTTTTTTTTTTNTTTTTTTTTTTTTTTTACTATGTATTAGGATGTTTTCTGCATTGAGGACTCTGCGGTGGTCCCAGAGCACTCACAGTGCAAACTCCACTCCTAACCCTTAATGCCATGATTTGGTGAAAATAACCAAGAGAATTCTGTTCAGTAGCCAGGAGGTGGCATAAGTTATTGAGTTCAGAAGCTGCAATTTGGTATTAGCTGGAATGACTGAATGATGTCAAACTGCAACTTAGCTGCATATATTTACAAAACTATTCCTGTGAATTACAGTAACTGGACCTGAATTCAAGCATGTTCGAGTTGGAGTTGGGCATCGCCTGGATGCATTTTCTTCTGGTGTTCTCGGTAAGGATTTCACGCAGATCATGAAGAGAAGCTGGTTTATTTGTTTCAGCAAGTGCTGTGTTTGTTAAATGTTAAACCTGCTTTCAGTTCTAGGGGTTGGGCATGGAAACAAGGCCCTGAATGAGATGTACAAAACTCGAGTCACAAGAGTAAGTTGTCACTTCCACTAAGTTCACATTAGAGGTGAAAAAGCTGCAGGTGAAGATGCAACAAGCAAAGGTTCATTGATGTTTGTCATGTTGCAGGATTACACAGTGGAAGGTGAATTTGGGACAGCAACAGATGATTTTGCTCACACAGGCCGAGTTGTGGAAAGGTCTACGTATGGTACAATATCTTCTCATGAAAATCTGTCTTTTCAGTTCAGATTCAGAAGTTCATCAAGTTTTAGATAATTAAGTTTGATTATAATTATAACAAAAGGAACTTGTCTTTACTTGTTGTAATATTACTTTAATTATTGGTATATTATTATTCTTATTAGTGGTATTTGTAAATGTATTTTTTATCTCATTCCTACCATTTGGAGAGAAAGCTATATTTTTATTCATCAGCCAAACAAAAATTTAGTGAATTGTGAGTGCATCTGACCTTAAAATATTGTTTGTGTTCAACAGATCATATCACACAGGATAAGCTGGACAGAGTCTTGGCCATGTTGCAAGGAGCCAATCAGAAGGCCTTGTTAATGTATTCTAAATAAGCATTTCTATAAGCATTATATTAACATTTCTGCTTTTAAATTCCTTCTTAATATCTTCCTCTTACAAAGTTAAATGATTTATAGATGCAGGTTGATGACTTTGTGTCTCCATGCAGGTATTCCAACATAGACATGAGCTCACAGGAGGCCTATGAGATGGCGGTGCAAGGTTTACTGGGTCCAGAGGGGAAATCGGTGCCTATTTTGACAGGCTTGCGTTGCATTTGCTTTCAGCCCCCTCACTTCACTTTGGGTAAATGTCTTCAATCATACACACGCCACAAATTAGATTCATGGATATTCACATTTCACTATTACAAAACACATTTCAGGTCCTTACTGATCCTGTCTGATATTCTGTCATGTTTTTGCAGAGGTGCAGTGTATAAATGAAACTCAGAAATATTTACGCAAAGTTGTGCACGAGATCGGACTTGAGCTGCGAAGCACAGCAGTGTGCAAGGGAGTTCGACGCACCCGAGATGGTCTCTTTACCCTGCAGGACGCCCTGATCCATCACCGGTGGACGGCTTCTGATGTCATGCATGCCATTTATCAGTACCACGCCTCTAAAAAGATGAAAAATCAAAAAATAAAAATGACAGCCAGCCAACAAAATGAAACCAACGGAGAAGCAGCTAATACGATGGAATAACTTTTAGCTGGGACCAGCAGCTGATGTAAGTCTCATCATTTTGATTTAAAAACAAACAAAAAAAAAAAAATTTTATTGCACGAAAAGACTCTGTGAGCCTGAATGCTGCTTTATTTTGAGTTTAGCTCAGTTAGAAAACAGGTTTGTCACATTAGCATGACAATTTCTATTTTTATTAAGTTAACTACAGATAATGTGTTTGTTTCATGTGTAACAATATGCAACTTAGATGAATTAAATTACATGTAACTTATACACATGTTCTATTGTTTTCCTGTTCGGGTTTGTTTTGAATTTGTCATTTTCAGTTTTAACTTATTTCCCAAAACCTCATACAAAAGCGACTTATTTTCATTCTGAAATAAATTGAATAATTTGATCAAAATATTGAAAGCTGTTCTTTAAACTTTAAATAGCTTTTGACAAGCTGGGCTGCATTTCAGTATCTACAGACATTAAGAGAAAGAGAAGTGTAGAAAAGCAAAGCCAACTTAATAATGAACTCTCATTTCATCACCAGGTGATGCACAAATACTCCAAGTGGCAAAAAGATCAAAGTTACTTAAATCTCCATATAACATGGGATGCATTTTACATTGTTTTTATTCATGAATAAACCACATAAAAGTCAACAGCTGTCTCAATTTGAGCAATAAAAGTTTATCTGTATAACAGAAATAGTTCCTAAAAGTGATTTTAGTAGTACTGCTTTTGGCTGACATCAAACTATATCATGATGCCTCAAACCATATAAATTTATATCATTAAAGTTCTGTTATAATGTTTGAATAATTTAACCTCACAGAGTTAATTGAGGGAAAAATCTCTGCAGGTAAATATAGCAGTGAGATCAGTTTTAATCACTAATATCAGGTTTGTTGTGATTGTTAAGTGTTCTGTGTCTTTATGGTGATGACGGAAAATGTTGCATGAGTGTTCCAGGTTCCCACAGAAGCTTCTTTCAGATCTGATCAGGTTATGGCAGTGGTGCCAGTGTTTTCATGAACCTTCATACCACTGCATGTCATTCCCTGCTTGAGACAACATGGTCTTTGTCACTGAGAAAGAGTCCACTCATGAGGTTAACACACAGTTATTGTTCAGGAGATTTATTAGGATTGACACGCAACATTTGAGCAATTTGATTTAAGGTAGTCAGAAATATGGGAACAAAGGTCATGGAGAAATAAAAAAGAAAATAAAAGTTATTTTGCAATACCCAAATGTTCCATTATTGGAAAATACTGCCTTCTGAAGAACTGAAAATGAAAAGATCCACTCTGCTTCACATGAAAATCCACACGTTGGCTAATAGTAAACTACAATTGTTGTAGCCCTGCTTATTGCTAAATGTTTAAAAAAAAATGTTGGTAAGATTTCTTATAAAATATGGAAAGTGTGTTAATATAATTTTGAATTACATTCTGTAATTCACTTGATAAGTGCTGACAGTGAATTTTACAAGTTTACATGTATGTTAAAATGTCCATTTTACAAAAGTGAAATACCAAGAATATGCCACACAGTAACAAACAACATTTCCAGTAGCTGTACATTATAGGAGATTGAAAACCTGAGAAACTAATATCTTTAAAATAAAAAAAAGAAGTAATAAAACCACTTTGTAATATTACTGAGGTTAAATATTACATACTAAAATGGGACAATCTTATTTTAGTGCAAGACTATTACAATATTCATTTAACGTAATCATTTCAATTGGCCTTGCTAGAGTAAGTTTAATATTAAGGAAGAGCATGTAAAAAGATAATGCAAAATAATGTGATATAGCATTCAACAAGATTAAAAACACATTATCATGTCATTATTGTTTCCTCGTAACTCACATCTGGCATACTTCCACACAAAACCAAATTAGATATAGGTACAAATTAAAACATGTAACAACAAATTATTTTGAAAAAAATACTAATAGAACCAAAGCTTATGGAGGACTATATGTAGTTGTGATCTGCAGTATATATACAAACTTTGTGTAAATCAAGACCAACCAGCATGTCTGTTGTGTGCAGGATCTCCTCCACAACCATTTATTTAGCAACAGCCTAAAGTTTTTCTCTGTTGTGGCTCTTTGTGTAACACCATACCTTCTTTTGTGTCAGCTTTTTGACTCAACATCCTGGAAACAACACAACAGGACAGTCAGTTGAGTAACTTGACATAATGCATGAAAAGCAACGGGGTATGGCTCAGAGGATTATGAAATATGATGAATAAGACAGTGAAAGCAGAGGACAAAGGATGAGAAGTGTTTACCTGGCCACAGTTTCCAAACAACAAGTCAGATTTTCACCTGTGGCAGCACTACATTCCATGAAGGCAAAGTTGTACTCCTGTCAAAGTAAAATAGCCGCCCTCAGTATGTGTGTATGAAAACCATAAATACCGAAGTATTTCCTGCAAAATGACCATGACCTGAGATTCATCATAACCCAGAGGTGTGACAGGTAGCAATCAAATTCTTACCTTAGCAAGGATTTCCCCCTCATGAGACTGAACCTGCCGCTCTGCACAATCACACTTATTCCCAAGAAGCATAATAATCACACTTTCTGCAGCCCCTTCCTAAAAAAAACCCAAAAAAAACCAAAAACATTTACATTCAAATATCTTTATACAGAATAATGAATTTTTATGGACATTTAGGCTCTAACCTAAATCTGTTTTTCTTTACTTTCATCCACCAAATAACTGCATTACTAAACATTATCAGTAACAATACCAATATTGTTATTGATCACTCATTCAATCTCATTTTCAGTGATGGAGCATGTTTCTCAAACAAGCAGCGTGTCTGTGATGTGATACAACATGTATTTGCTGTTATATTTGTATTTGCGCTGAATGTTTAGTTTTATTCACGTGTTCATTATTTTCTTTCGTAATTTGGCTTTGAGCCATTTGAATTTGACGCAATATAACAAACACTGTTAACAAATGTACAGTAAACACATTTTTTGGACCCTTAAAGTAGGGTTTTCCCTGAATAAATACATAAAAACATATCATTAATCAAATATATACAACAATATTCAAAATATCATCATATTCAACGGAAACATTTTTGTATAAATAATAGAAGTACTGTGGTGACAGTATTTTAAACATAAACACTGCAGCTGCAGCCTGAAGCTTTAAAGGACCATACTGGCAATTTGGCGTGTTTAAGCTGAATATATTCAATTTTCATATATGTAACGTTACTGACAATCATTTCCCAAAGGATATTACTGGAACGGTGAATTAAAAAATGTTTTTCCTACCTTCCAGACTGCCACTGGTTTCAGTTCATTCTGGTACGCTATTAAAATCAAGTTGATGATACCTGAAACATTCTTGGGATAGCTAATCCATCATCACGAACAAGACATGTATTCAGGTTTTTTTCGATGTTATGTAATTTTAACGTTTAAGCGCAATAAAAAGCATGGAGTGAATGTATGTCTCCACCGGGGAATACAGACCCAAAAGAAGACCTGCATTTATCGAAAAATTTAAACGACTGTGACTTCATTAGTCTGTGTAATTATTAGCAGGAGAAACATGGATTTTTAAGGTAGGTGTGTCACTTAAATATTTGATTTTGAAAAACAAAGAGATTTTGTAAAATATCAGGAAAGCTGAAATACGGTTTTATCCTTTGGGAAATGGTTGTCAGTAACGTAACATGTATGAAAATTGAACATTTTAGGCTCAAACATGCAAAATGGCCCTTTAAATGCACAAACCTGAATACAGTCGACCCAGTATCGGACAGCAGAGAAGCTCTCAGATGATGTGATGTCATACATTAAGAGAAATGCTTGGGCTTTGTGGAATATCTGTCTTGTGATGCTATGAAACCTATAAAAGATATTAAACAATCTGAGGTAAAATGCATACAGATGTAGATTGTGCAATGAGAAAGAGTATGATACCTTCACACAACTTTAATAAAAAAAAAAAAAAAAAAAAATTCTGACTCATAGTTACATACGCTGAGCCCCAGGTAGAATTTTACATAGGAAGCAGGAAGCTTACCTTTCCTGGCCCGCTGTATCCCAAAGCTGTAGTACCACAGGGTTCCCATCCACTATCACCGTCTGTATGCATGTATCAATGCCTACAAAGTACATGTTATTGCATATAACATAGTTCTGTATATTTACACTTATTTTTGAGAGTAAAAATATGAGTCACAGATTAAAATCTTACCAAGAGAGGCGCATACATCAGAAGAAAACGTTCCACTTTGAACTCTCTTCATGAAGGAGGACTTGCCCACGCTGCTGTTTCCAATTATGATCAGGTTGTAACAGTTTGGGTTGAGGTCGGATCGTTTGGAATTACCTGCTGAAAAGCAAAACACATTCTGTTTGTTCATCTGATTCTTCTTTATCCAGCCTATGCCATCATCATCGTGATGTGACTCATCACACTATGCAAGTATTTAATGTTTACAAAAGGAATATCTCTTTTCTGTCTTTTGATGGTGGACTTTAGGGTCGGGGTGTTGAGCTCGAGTCACATGCACAGGTTTCTGTTTGCTGTGGAATAGACAGACACTTTGTATGATTCCTCTTAATCATATAAGTATTCCATATACTAAAATATAGTTTTTCCCTCTTCAACCTTGGTGTGGGACTTACTCCAGAAGGCCTGCAGGCGTTGAGCGCTCTCCAGTCGTAGAGATGTTGACGCTGAATGATGGTTTATTGCTTCTTTGCTCAACCTGCAGAGGCCAAAAATCATGATGATGACCATTTTGGAATCAGGACCATGTGGACTCCACCATGAAGCCAGAGTAGCCTAGGCTGGGTTTGTTTTTCTATCTTTGCTATCTGATACACAATATAGTTCATTCATCTTGTTGTTCTGTTCTGTTGTTCTAAACTTGATATCTGATCTCAATGGAAAAATCCTCAGGAAGTGATGTTTGTTTCTTCCAGTAGGAAACAAGTATTTTATTTAGAATGTGTAGATGTTATCAAATTACCAAGGATTTTTTACACAGCATTTTGCCTGGCTGCTGTTTAAACCATCCAGCTATATAAATATATCAGCTCAAAAGCTTTAATATAAAACAAAACAAAAAAAACAAAGCTAACACCATCACTGACATCAAGGTGTAACATACATGTTTATCTTCTCCTTTCTGAAACTTGTAGGTGGAACCACAAGTTCCACATTTTGGTGAATTGTGTCATTATGTTCTGTTTGCAACAGACTTGGCTGTCAGTGTTGAAGTAAAACCTGAATCTACTTGTACTGTGAATACTGCAAGGGTCAGACACCAGTCATGCAAAACAGACTAAAGCCTTAATTTCAGCATGCAGAAAGATTGTATGGTCTATTTAATGAATTAATCTATTAAACAGGTCAGATAGCTAATCCACATTACCTCCATACCACAAAGTCCAAACATTCTGAATTAGCTTCTTTTAAGAATTGGAGCATAGCTTAGGCTAACTGAGATACATTGTAGAGTCAGTTTCAGAAATGTGAAATAATCACTATGAGGACTCCTATCAGAAATTTTTAAAGAACCTCATTCGTTTTGGTAGAAGTGTTGTTAATGTAACAAAAACGTCACTTTTTTTCAAATTGGTTTGATTTTCAATAGATTTACCAAAAAAAATAAAAAAATAAAAAATAAAAATCACTTATCTTTAAATATGCTTCTTCCTACTTACCACAGACTGTTTGTCAAGACTTTCAGATTCCTGTTTGTGCTCTTCTGATGACTTGTTGGCATTTTCAGGTTTACCCTCAGGATCTCTTCCATCGCTTGTTGCTGTCACTTTGTCCTCACACACATTTAGGTCTTCGTTGTTTTGGTGTCCACGTAGCTTTCGGTGAGATCCCATTTTTCTTCTTTTACTTTCAAATGTTGATTCTGACAAAACATGATGTTCAGGAGAAGCAGCTGGTTTTGGAGGGAGATAAGGTGGCGACAGGTGGTGCTCTGTTTCTACCATTGGGACATGAGTAACAGGATTTTCTTCCATTGACTGGAGGGACCGTGATTTAGAGTCAACGTGGCCGTGCTCCTTCATGTTTCCTTTCTCCTGCTCGTCGTCTTTGTGTTCTGACTGAAGCGGTAACTTTTTTTCTTTGACATTGGAGACACTTTCACTCATTTCATCTCCTACATCCTTCACATCCACCTCATTATTCTCCTGGTTCCTGTGTAGACCTTCCTCTTTGAATCTAGACCTTCCTCTTTGAATCCTTCCTCTAAGATTCTTGCGGGTGGAGCCCATCTTTCTTCTGCGGATTGCTGGACTTGCATTTCTGATCTCAATGTTTGTACTGTGAGCTCCTTCACTTATGTTGTTTGGCTCTTGCATATTAGTCAGGACATTATTTTCTTCACATCCTCCTTTGACTTCAGATTTTACAATTTCCAACTTTATGACAGCCACTTCATGTGCCTCCTCTGGTTTCAAAGCCTTATCTTTACTTTTTGTGGTCTCACAAAAATCGACCGATCTCCGCCCTGTGATATCTGGCTCAGTGTTTGTATCGTCCCCAGTATTTGGAGGCAACAGCTCACTTACTGAGCAGCTGTTGCTTTCAGTGAGCTCAGACGCTGTATACATCTCAGTAGCTGTAATTTCGCCTAGCTGAGATGATGCCACACTAACATCGACATTATCTACATTTCCCTCATCATCCCTTACAACTTCTGGTTGCACAAACACAAGAGCATTACCAACTTCCTCATTATGAGAAGCAGCTAGTGAGCCAGAATTTCCTGAGAGCTCAGTTGAATCCTCCCAGCCTGAAATCCTTCTGCTCTCTGTGTTAAGCAGCTCTGAGGTGTCTCTGCCTTCTTTTTGCTTGTTCATGGATTCATTAACACCCTGTTCTCGTTCTTTACCCATACTACCTGTTGATGTTTTTGAATTTCCATATTGTAATGCTTCAGCAGTTATGCTCACTGACAACTCCTCCACTATGTCTGTCTTTTCATTTAATGCCCTCTCTGGCACTTTCTTTTCTTTTCTATCAAGTAGGCTTAAAGCTGAGTCTATTGTTCTTCCAGATTTGGAATCATTATCAATTATCTCTTCATTATCTGGCATTGCAGATTTACACGTTGTTAAAAAGCATGCACCGACTTCCTCATTAGATATGTTTTCACATGTATTCACCCTTACAGTCTCTTTGTTTTCTGTTTGATGGTTGTTTTCTTTAGGATTATTGAGTTGTGTTGAAACACATGTCTGTGTCATGTCTGTTGTCTCATTGTCAGCGCTCCTCTCTTCCAATACTGCATACAGGTCACTGGTGCTACATTTGTGTTCAACTTTTATTTGCAGTTGGGGATCAGGAGACCGACGATTTCTCTCTTCAGCTTCTGTGTTTAAGTCACCTTCTTTTTTGTCTTTGTCTCTTTCTTCCTCTTGTTTCCAATGAATCTTGCGAGTAGAACCCATCTTTCTTCTCTTCTGTTTTGATGTTAGCTGTACATTTTCATTGCTTTCTTCATTCTGAATTTTGTCCAGCAGCCCTTCTTGACTCTCACATACACCGTCTGTATTAGATATTGCACTATTCTCAGATACATTCACAGGTAGCTCTGGGGATTCTTTTTTGAATTTTTCCTCATGATGAATGTTAAATGCAGCCAGTGTGTCAGAGAGAATCATTTCATTCTGTGTAGTAAGAAATGTTTCAGAATAGGTCTCATGTAAAGCATTTGTTTCTTGGGCTACATGGTCTGTCTTTGTGGGATTTCCACACTGTTCTGTAACTTCATCCTTTGCAGAATGTTGGACATTCATTAAACCTTCTGCTTTAGTATCAAAGTCTTCTGTAATTTCTGTCAAGTCTTTTATTGTGTCATGCGCCACTGTATCTATCACATTATCTGACTCTGTCATATGAATTTCTTCTCTCAGTGTTTCTTTGTCAATAGACATAGCATCCATGTTCTGGACCTGAAATATTTCTCCTTGATCAAGCATATCTACAGGGCTTGATCTCAAATTGACATTGTCATTATGAAAGGAGATATTTTGTATATCTGAATCTTTGCAAAATGAGATTTCTGGTGACTGTTGGGATTCAATTTTTTCAAATTCCTTATATTCTGTAAGCTGACTTCCATTCTCAGGCACTTCTGTCATTTTCATCACATTCTCCTTCTCATTACTTTCCTCAGAAGATTTGAGAAAGTCATCTTTATCTGAGTGTGCAGTAATTTCTGTTATAGTCACAGCTGGACTGTTGTCATTATTATTCTGTGACAAAACTGTCCCCTCATCTTGCACCTTTTCTGTGTTCTCTTCACATCCCAAGTACTTCCCAGATGATTTCATCTTTGTTATTTTCCCAACAGTTTTGGAGTTTGTGTTGGTTTGGTCTTCTGTGCTCACAGAATTGTCCTGAGGTTTGGAGTACAAAGGGGCATTTATTCCCAGTTGCAGGGTTTGTAAAGATGATTTGTTGTCATCTCCAGAACGGAGTCTTTCATTCTCCCGATGAAATGTCTGTTCAGCAGTGCTGTCTGTGTCTTTCTGTACCTGGCCTTCACCCTCATACACCAGACCTACTGCAGTGCCTACATGTTCTATGTTGTCAGTGGAACCATAATAATCATCCACATTTCTTTGGCCTAAGTCCTCAAAATTGCTTTGATTTGCAGAATCCTCTTTGTCGTCAGGATTTGACACTTCCTGCTTGTTCACAGACTTATCAACAGTTTCCAAAGTTGACTCAGGTTGTTGTGTGTCACAAATTCTAACCTCATCTATCAAGTTTCTAAAACTCACATCAAAACTTTCTGTGACATCACCTAACACATATTCAGGGGAGTGAATTTGATGCATTTCTTGCCTTTGCGTTTCTTTAGCCTCCTGTTCATTCACCTCTGACTGTTGAGCAACTTCGACTTCATGTTCATTTTGATTCACATTTGTAGGAATCTCCACTGTGGGCGATGGGAACCTTGTTTGCACAATGGTTTCGTGTTCAGTAGATTCTCCTGGGTGGCTTTTTTCTGTGGTTGTCAACGCTTTGATAGACTCTGCTTTTATGTGTGACTCACTCAACAAATTGTTGGCCTGTAACTTTCCACTCTGCCTCAGCAATTCTGTATCCTCATCTATCTTCTTGTCTTCTTGATCCATTACAGGATATACAGGGGTAAGTTCATCATCTGGCATCTCCTTAGAATTTGACTGGTCATTTAACCATAGATTCATGGGAGAAATTGAATGGGAAGTGAAAGCAGATAACTGAGACATATCCACAAGATGTGCCTTTGCTTTGAGTTGATCACTTCCGTCTTCACTGTGAAGAGTGTGAGATTTGTCTGTCCCTTCCAGTATGCTATCAAATGATTCACAAACAACAGCCTTCAGTTTACAGTCACTCTCTCTATCATGGTGATCCCCTTCTAGATTTTTAGTTTTGGTAAATGAACTTTCCAGGAGAGGCTCTGGACTTTGAAGCTCAACAGCATAATCAGGAATAGTGGCTGAATGCATAGAGCTATCACGTCTCACAAACATAATATTGTTCTCACTCTCTTGACTTAGTTCTTCCTGCTTTGTTTTCGTTGCTGATGGCATTTTTGCGGCTGGCTCATCCAGTATAGCCTGTTCATCAAGCACTAACTGCCTTTGTTTGATACACCAATCATCAATCAACTCACTTTCCTCCCTGAAAGATTCATTTTGCACAGTCATTGCTGTCATATTTTCAGGGCTCCTGTTGTCATTACACTCCACTTCAGGCTTTATATCGTCTGTTTGCGTTTCTACATCTTCCTCTATAGGTTCCTGATATAACTCTTTTCCAGAGTCCTCAGCTTGTCTTTGTTTTTTTCTCCAGCTAGACACAAATTTTCTTCTGTTTCCTGTGACTACTGCTGAAGATGGATAATGACATTCAGACTGGGAAGTGTTTGCCATCCCAACTAATGACTCAGTATTTTCTTCTAGTGTGTGTTGTGCTGCAGAAGGACTATCTGTTATGTGGAAACCATCACCAGCCTCAGATATTTCACTCTGGTCTAGTCGTCGACGTGAACCAATTCTTCTTTTCTTTGTGCTTTGAGCAGACATGACTCTTATTCTTCTTCTTCCCTAAAGCATGAGACAATCAGTTGTATATTTTATGAGTATACTGTATCCAGTTGAAATATACCCTTTCAGTAACAATCTAAAGCAAAAATTCAATTTTAATAAACTAATTATTTGCTTTAAGCCTCTACCTGGCATTATGTGCAACCATTTCAAACCATCATTTTGTCTGCAAACACCACAAACAGAGCAAGATATATCTTGCACACACTGGTGATTTTAGACATTTTTCAAAACACCATAAAATTCTTGAAAAAAAACTGCATGTCAGTTCCATTTTAAATATAATACTCTCAAACATACTAAATTAAAATGCTTTTATTGTACAAATAAGTGATCTAAATTTTGTGGATCTTCTGCAAAATAGTTATGCCAGAAGCACTTACCGCAAGAATCTGACACTTTTGTCCTCAGACTTCAGGAGCGGCTTCATAATGACTTGTCATCAACCGCTGCTGAACGCTTCACACAAGGGGCAGTTCCTTTGCTGCAACCATGACCAATCGCTTCCTGTGTGGGTTTTACACTTGAAAATCAGCCAAACAGCAACATATTTCCTGCTCTGAAATAGCTTTAAGAATTTACCTAACTCAGTTTTGTACAGCTCTAGTTTTATGACTGTTGTTTTACATGTTTGAGTCCAATAAATACTACCAGCATATATGTTACTGCCAACTATTTTCCAAAACATAAAATCATATTTTAATTTTTTGTTACTTTGCCATATCCCAAATTTTTCAAAATCTAATGTTCAAGTGATAAACCTATCCTAAAATTCAACGTTTCACCTGCTAATACATGCACAGTTGTTCAAAATGGTCATTTTAATTTCTCTTCAGACAACATTCCCTGGCAGAGACATACAGTGCCTCCAGAAATTTTCAGATCCCTTCACTTTTTGCACATTTTATTGTGTTGTAGATTTAATTTTTAAATGGATGAAATTGCCATTTTTGTCCATTAATCTACACTCAATAACCCATAATGACAAAGTGAAAACATCTTTGCAAATTTATTAAAAATCAAAAACTTAAACCTTTCATTTACATAAGTATTCAAGACGGCCCTTAGTTCAGTACTTTGTAGAAGCCCCTTTGGCATCAGTTATAGCTGCGAGTCTTCTTGGGTACGTCTCTACAAGCTTTGCACACCTGGATTTGGGCAGTTTATCCTGTTCTTTCTGCAAATCCTCTCAAACTCCATCAGACTGGATGGGAAGCATCTGTGAACTCCATCTTCAGGTCTCTCCACAGATGTTCTGTGGAGTTTAAGTCTGGGCTTTGGCTGACCACTCAAGGACAGCCAGAGACTTGTCCTGAAGCTGCTTCAGCATTGTCTTGACTGTATGCTTCAGGTCACTATCATGCTGAAAGGTGAACCGTCGCCCCAATCTGAGGCCGCTGCACTCTGAAGCAGGTTTTTTTCAAGGACCGTTGACGGTTGGGTTCTTGCTCACCTCCCTGACCAAAGCCAGAATCGAGGGAAGGATGAATGCAGTCAAATACAGAGAGGTCCTTGAGGAAAACCTGCTCCAGAGTGCAGCAACCTCAGACTGGGGTGATGGTTCACCTTTCAGCATGACAACGACCTGAAGCAAACAGCCAAGACAATGCTGGAGCAGCTTCAGGACAAGTCTCTGACTGTCCTTGAGTGGCCCAGCCAAAGCCCNCCAAGACAATGCTGGAGCAGCTTCAGGACAAGTCTCTGACTGTCCTTGAGTGGCCCAGCCAAAGCCCAGACTTAAACCACACAGAACATCTGGGGAGAGACCTGAAGATGGCAGTTCACAGACACTTCCCATCCAATCTGACAAAGCTAAAAGATCCGCCAGGAAGAATGGGATAAACTGCCCAAATCCAAAGCTTGTAGAGACATGCCCAAGAAGACTCACAGCTGTAATTGCTGTCAAAGGGACTTCTACAAAGTACTGAAGTAAAGGTCTGAATACTTATGTAAATGAAAGATTTTGGTTTTTGATTTTTAATAAATTTGCAAAAATTTCTAACAAGATGTTTTCACTTTGTCATTATGAGCTATTGAGTGTAGATTGATGGACAAAAATGGCAATTTTATCCATTTAAAATTCAGTCTACAACAAAATAAAATGTGCAAAAAGTGAAGGTCTGAAAATTTTCTGGAGGCACTGTACATTTTCTTCCATGTGGGATAGGCTAAATTACATACGAATTACTTCAACAATAAGTAACAATGGTGTGTAGTTTGCTGTGATGGATTACCTATCTCAAGCATGTACAAGTTCATTTTAAAAGCGTTCTTGAATGAAATAAAACCAACGGCAGTCTGGATGTAGGAGAAAAACAATTCTAATATTACCACTTTCCAAAAATTTATTGAACATGTTTTCTGAATAACTGCATCATCACAAATCCATTATCAAGCAAATCGAAGACAGTATATTTTTTGCAAAAGTGATGGAGATAAAGTCCAGGATTAGTGATTATAGGCCTATTTAAATGTCAAGATGCCTTCAAGAACAACCTGTAAATAACGGCACCAACATAACATGAGTCGGTGCAAGAGTCTCTTAAGTCTCTGGTATCAAGTATGCCTATCCCACAGCTGATTCTCTTCATATATAATCCCTTGCCAGGATTTCAAGAGGCAAGTGAAGTAAAAAAAAAAAAAAAAAAANAAAAAAAAAAAAAAAAAAAACCCACGAACTTTAATAAAACAGTTAAAAACAGGATAACCATGTAGATCTAGGCTTCCACCTCAAACATGCAGGGCAAGATGAAGAGAATTTCTTTAACGTAAACAGAGGTTTGAAGAAAAAAATGTTTAATAAAAGAACGTACAACATGAGAAAATTCACAATCAGTCCCATGTTATTAATTCAAAAGACTCCTATTACATAACATCTAGAGGCCAACTTAAGGTTGCCTTGAGCTGGAAAATATAATATAGAAAGAGAAACATGACAATAAAAGCGTGTATTTTCTCAACCATAGCAGGATCCTGCTATCCTTCGATGTCTTCATTTCCTCTCGGTAGACTGGGAGCGGCTGTAAAGTAAATTAAGTACTGAATAAATACCTAAAATTAAGATTTTAAAGATATGTTTAATATATTTTCTCAAAGACTCAAACTTACCTCCTTGACCTTGAGAAGGATCTTGAGCGCTTACGGGTCTTGTCTCTGGACAGAGACCTATTATATCTGCGTCTGTCTCTTGAAAGAGACCTGGTGAACAAAACCACCAAGTCCAGACATCCATATCCAACATAATAAAAAAAAAAAATCATTAACAAAAGCAAGAACAAGAGAGAGTGAGCATGAGCTTACCTGCTTTGACTGCGACTGAAGCTCCTCCTTCTTGGTGATCTAAGGTGCAGGTGAGGTAAAAATAATCATAATTAAAAAAATAGCAAAAATTAGGACAGTTAATCTCATAAAGTCCCTTTCCATCACTTATGAAACCTTGCTGATCCTTAGAAACATGGGTTACGGCTGGAAACGTGGTTACACGTACTTCCTTGTCTGTTAACAGGAGGATCATTTGCATCCATGAACTGCACCAAGATAAAGTCATTAAATGGGAACTTTGTCCAATGAGCACCAATCATGGAGCCAGATTTCCAAATGAAGGTCAAAATCAGGGCTCGACATTAAGGCTTGTCTGAGACAAACACCAAGTAAAACATGTTGAACTATTAGTTCTTATACTCAGCTGTCCACTGTAATGCTGATGTTATTGGGTTTTAGCAACACTGTTGTTCAACCCAATTTGCCTTATAAATGATAGAACCCTGAATGTTTCTGCATATGGGACATGTCCTGAGATGCTGAACACTGTAGCACCGAAACCTTGTAACCTACATGTACAACCTACATGTTTTGGCTTTTGTTTAGCAGCTGCAAAATAACCTTGGCAGCAATGAAACTTGTATTGCAATTCTGTATTACAGAATTAGTGCAAGATGAGTGAAAGACAGTCTACATGTTAAAGGGACAACATTTAAAGTGCCATGAAACTACTGTCTTTGAAATAAGTTTTAATAGAAACCTTCATCGAAGTTTAATGTACAAAAAAACAAGAAAGAAAACCAAAACGCCTTATTTCAATGGCCACTGCTAAAACTTGCTTAATGTCGAGCCATGAAAAAGCACTCGGCACAATTACAGAATGCACACCTGTTAGATAATTTGGTACAAAATGTTCTTTGACCATAATTTGGTCTCAAATTACAAAACTGCTGAGGAAAAAAACTGTCAAGCAGCTTTGAAAGCTAGATTAAGTATAAAAACTACAAAGAGCAGGATAAAAACAACTTACTATTTTGGGGGATTTGGACAAGATAGAAATGACGCAAGGAAGCCAGACTGATGGTGAGGGAGGTCGAATTGCGGAGAGGATTTGCCACATGATGCAAATGTTGGAGATATGAAGTTGCTTGGTGGCTGGTTGGAGGGGGGTAGATGTAGATTTTTTCCTGCCTTTTTGGGGGGAGGATGGGGAGGGGCTGTTCCCGCTGATACGGTAGTTGTGTTGACAATAGAAAGAGTAAAGACGCTGATTGGTTGATAATATGAGGTGGGCCACTGTCGATTGCGTTAAGGTTGGAGGAAGAAGAGGAGGATGCTGGGAACTGCATGCGCAGGAACCAAAAGGTTGGTGGAACGTGACGACTGGTGGTGCGTCTGGGTCATGTGACAACACCAGCCAAGCTGATTGGGGCTCGCTGGTCAGCAGTCACATGTTGCTGAAAGAGGACTAGTTGACTGACTCAGATGGTGAGAAGCGTGGTGGTGACTCTGCAACGGGGTTCAGCTTTATTAATATAGATGGCAACTGAACTCAGAAATGAAACAAAATTTACACCTGCAGAAAATAACTGATCGAAAAAATACCTATAAAAATGACTGATGGATGATGATTTCCTAACTGTCTGAGAATTTAGATGTTCCCTTAAAGCAATTCACTTGTCAGAAAAAGTCAACGTCTGACATAAGCTGCCTTTGGCACAGATACTCAGAACCTTACCAGAATTCCAACACAATTAGTTTTGGAAAATGGGATGCAATTTAAAAATATGCTTTAAACACTTCACTCAAGTTAATGTGCAGACCTTATAAACTTCCATGAAAGCAAGGGAGTAACCTACAGATACTTGAAAAAAACAGTTGCCTATATTGATGAACTTGTATTACATGATTATTAAAAGGATTTTGCTGACAAAGCAGCTTTAGAGATTTGAGCAAAGTTAATCCTTTTCTGTTAACAAATCTAGGAGGTTGGCAGCTTTAAAAGCTTTGCCTAACTATCTGTGATATTTGGAAGGAATGAAACAACTAATGCTTACAGCGTGTGGGGAATGTGAAATCTGCTGTATTATTTGTACGTTCCAAATACAGTACGAATTATAAATGTATGATGACTTGTCAAGCAGGAAAGACATACCTGCGTCTGACTGGAGGGCTGCTACGCCGTCTGTAATCATCCCGAGGGCGTCTACTCCAGGATGGTGGGATTCCACGAGTCCTAGAGCGCTTTTCACCAGTGGATAACTCAACACGCACTCGACAGCCGCACATAGTTCTAAAAACAAGTCATCCTAATGAGTGGAGAAGATGTAGAACAAGCTCTTCAACAAGAAAAACTAAATAGAAGGAGTTAAAAGTTTTACCTTCCATCCAGTTCTCTCACAGCATCAGATGCATCTCTGGGATCCTCAAACTCTACAAAAGCAAATCCTGGTGGATTCCTGGCAACCCACACACTTCTTAGGGGACCATAGTATCCAAAGGCCCTTTCTAACTCTGTTTTATTCCCATTGTTTCCAAGATTCCCAACATAAACCTTGCAGTCAAGAGGACAGTCTCTATGAAGAGCAGGGTCTAAGAGGAAGAGACACAAACATACAGTGAGATATGATAAATAATGCATCTTATACATAGTGTTAAGTTATTCTGAAGCCATCAAAGGCTGAGGGTAAGGTAATAATAATAATTTTATTTATAGAGCGCTTTTCTAGACACTCAAAATACAAATAAAAAGTACAATATTGCTTTCTGAAAGGTGTAAAACTATGGTCTCCAAAATAGACATATTTAAGTACGGGAACTTTCAAAATGAAAAGTACTTATTTAATTTCCACTAGAACAAATAGCCATCAGTTGCAGACCCAAAGAAACAACCACATAAATAATATGGGGACATAAAATCAGTCTAACAAATGATACAGTACAGAAACAAATCTTCATACCTCCCATTTCAACAAGTCCAAATATCTCCTGGATTCTGGATACAGTCTAATGTGCCTAGAATGAACGGGAGAACCATGGTAATCTAACGTTAAGCTCAAAAATTTAAAATAAAACATTACTTGTGTCAATACATCAAATTTATCAGAATATAAATTAATTTAAATCTCAATACTTAAATTTATGTGACTTGTATGGTGTTCAAAAATACTGTTGCGATTACACAATTAACGTTATAACATGAATAAAGTAAGCAAAACGTACAATTGGTGAAAATAAATGGGACTCTTGTGGCTATACAGAAGAAGGCTAAAGCTACCTGGCTACCAAAACTCGGTCACGTTAGCTTATGTACTCGGTAAAATACTTTATTTTATACTATTTGTTCATTTAGTTTCTCTTAACAATGCTATATTATTTATTTCGTGTAGCTTATCTTGCTATTTAGAAAGTAAATGGAGAAACACACACGTAAATGTTACCGCCGCGTTAATTAGCTGAGTATGTTAGCCACGTTAGCATTAGCGTCGGCGATACAATTAAAAATATAAGCTTTAGCCAAGTTGAACCACAAGAATTTCACGTTTGTGCTACTTTGTAGAAGACGTGGTAGTAGTAAAGCAAACCAATCTGATTAGAAAAGGTAAGTGATATTTTTCTACTAGTCAACAAAAATGTTACCAGCAAATTACACGCTGCTCGTTTCAGTCCTGTTTCCAGTTGTTGTTAGCACTATTAGCATAGCGGAAGAGGGAGAAATTCTTCTTCCTCTACTTGTTTATTGGTGTTTGAAGAAACAGCTTATAGGTGCATTATCACCATCAACTGGACTGAAATATTTTTCTGTAGACTGACAGTAAAACAATGCAAAGTTATTTAATCTGATCATATATTTTGATCAGTGCAAAGGAGAGATGCAGCTCTTCTTCTTCTTCTTCTTCAGTTATTTTCATCCTCTGTTTTTGTATTTAATGAAAGATAACACCAACTAAGGCATGTGAGGAACCAAAAAGCAAGTTTACTATTTTTTTGACAATGCTTTTGAGTTCCCACATAGATTTTCAGTTTCCGTGTAGTTCTAAAGGGCCTATGTCACACCACAGTGTTGACAGAAATAAAGACAATATATTTTACATACAGTATAATACAGCCCTTCTAATCATGCATAGATATTTAGCAAAAACCTATGTCATTCTCCTCAGACATATAAGTGAAAGTAAATCATGTGATCTGAAAAACTTAATATTCAACAGATGCAGTTACTGTTTTCAAATTACACAATTTATACTGGAACTGCAGGTGGTGATGTTTGTCTTTAAGATACAATGAATTTTACAACTCATCATGGCAACATACCCAAATTAATATAAACATCTATATTATTAGCAGTAATTGCCCAGGTATATTGATTAATTCTACTTTTCATATTCATTTAGCTAAACCTTTATTTGTCCAAAGCTGGGAGTGTAAATATGCCACCTACATTGTAGTCGAATTATGTAAAAACATGTTTCACCAATTAACTATACTGTCAAACACTCAAGGGAAAATCTTAAAAGCTAACTTTTTTTTTTTTTTTTTTNTTTTTTTTTTTTTTTTTGGAATCCATGATGCAGTTGACTGGATGATCCACGATAATAAATTTGCTGCATGTTGTTTGGGGTACAATGTTGTAATGATTTACTCAGCAATTTCTTATAGACATATTTGAGAAGAGATTGTTTGATGACAGACCAAACTGTTGTTTGTTAGATTTGTCTGTAATTAGCTGCAGAAATGTTAATGAAGAATAATAACTTTAAGTATCACCAGTCTGAATGAAGGACTTGTAGAGTAGTACATGAAAGAGTGAACAGTTTGTAGGTAATTGGAGACCTCTACTCTTTTCATCAATTTTTTTTTTTTTTTTTTTTTTTTTTTTTGCATTAGGGTAATTTATTGTTGAGGCTAAACTACTAAACTTCTGCAACAAAATGTTCAAAAAAAAGTCACAGAACAGCACCTATGCTCCATTTATATATAGACCATAAATGCTGATAGTATGCAAGAGTTATTTTCTTTCTTGAGTCATCTGAGTTCTCCTATGCATGTCTTATTTTCACAGCATCTAAAATTGTCATATCATTTACATATACACAGATCATTTTTTTATTTATAATTAAAAGCTTAATGCTGTTTACCTGTCCAATTAAATGAATAAATAAATATTGTATATTGTTCTCATGCTACATGTGTGTGTATATGTGTGTATATATATATATACACACACACACACATAACACACACATACACACACTATATATACTGTATATATACTTATATATGTATACATATATATATATACACATATATATGTATATATATATATACATATATATGTATATATACAGTATATATCAACAGTATCACGTGTGATCCAAATACAAATTTGTTGTCCCATCACCAAATCAATCAATAAATAGATAAATAAATAAATATAAGACTGCTGTCATTCCCAAATTTTCTAACTGATCTTTTACTAAAAGATCAGTTAGTAACTAGTGCTAAAGAGGCCTACTGTATATTTTCAGTTGTGATCATTTATGAAACAAACAAAATTTTGATTTGTCAGTTTTAAGAAAAAAACCCTTTAATTGTGATTATAGTTCAAATATTTTTTTTTTAACATTTTATCTAAACACTGCTAATATGTCAAACTGGCATGATACATTATCCTTAATGTAACTGATTATCTGATTATCTGAGAGAGCTGAGTCCAGTGCTAACAACCAACTTACCAATAAAAGCTTTGATAGCAGTTTTAAATTGAAATGATAAAACTTTCTTAAATGGTACTGCTTGTTCCACTGAGTTTCATCAGCCGTGGCATGGAATCATTTATTTATGGTCCTTGGCAGAAAGAAAGAACTCCTGCTTAGGGGCAAAAGTTCAGGGATCAAAGGGATCACACAGGCGATAACTCTTGTGTACGTAACGCAGATGCCCAGAACGCAAACAAAGAGCATTATGTTGCTCAGCTTTATTTTAGTTGCAGTATGAATGTGTGCGTGTGTGTGTGTGTGCATGTGTGTGTGTGTGTGTGAGAGAGAGAGCATGCACTTCTCTATCATACCCGCAATACTGATATTTTGTATCACGAAACACAGTTTAGCTTAGTTTGTTTTCTTTCTACATACTCCCTGCTGTAGGATTCTCCTTTTTACCATTTAAATAAAACATCTTTTTTTATGCATCAGGGCCTGTGTTTTTCAATCAGATTAGTACAGCACATTCTGTACTATTTCATTTCCTGATGACTGCGCAGCCTGTATCCCTGAATGAACCCTCCCTTGTGCTTCTGGTTACACCAAGACACTCAGACAGAAATATTTTACAACTGCCTGTCACAATATTCAGTCTTTCAGACATCATTTACTGAATAAAGCAGCAATTATCAAGAAGAACAGCTGTTACTGTTGCAGAGAATATAGGACATTTTAATTAAATATTATTTTGGATATTGTTTCTCAGTATAATGTCAGTCTGATCAATGACTAAAAAAAAAGAAAATGTAACATACAAACATATTTTATTTCTAAGCGAAACATTAACCCTGTAATTTTCTTGTTTTCTACCAGGTTGATGTCACCAGAAGAGAAATAAAGGCATCATGTTTCAGGGAGGAAGGAAACATCTCAAGCTGCGTGCCAGTATGGAAATCTGCTTTTGCATTTTATGTCATGACATATGAAGTAGAAAGTGCCAAAGCGCCAAGACCCTGCAGTTCAGCTGAAGGTCTGGAAGCTCATACATTCTTAACCATGATTTTTTTTTTTTTTTTTTGTTTTTGTATTATTTATTTGTTTTTAACAGCACTGTCTTTTCATACAGCTTGGTGGGTGGGTTGTGCTTTAGATCATAAGATCACACATTTTTGTTCTATTTTTTGCTATAAATGTATGAAAGCTCTTCACTTCCCATACTGATGCCTCAGAAGATTACTCAGCCAGTGTTGTCTGCATCCCTGTAGCTGAATCACCGGTGTTACATCACTTTTATAATTACCAGGAACATCATGTTCCATTGAAAAGCTGCTGGCTCTGTGCCAATGTGGTGTCACAGTATCCTCATCACTTCTGACTGTGAACTCACCCTCCACACACCTGTAAAACACACAAGCTATACTTACTGCTTATTTTCACTAGTAAGTAAGGTGCCAACTAAGTGCTTTATTGTCATAACATGCCATGCATGTTTTAAATATTTTTCATTTTATAATCTTAAAACATTTCATGACAGCTACTGCAAACATTTGGATTTAACATCAATATCTTCAGACTACAAAGGCCAAGCCATATTTTTATGGCTTTTATATGGGAATTTTAGTTGCTCTTGGACTCCTGATATACACTTATTTCTGGCTTTAGTGAAAGAAAGAGCTCATCATTGAATATCCAAACATAGATTTTCATTTATAGCATTTCCAAAAATTGTAACCTCTCTATAATCATTTACAAAATTCTTCTTAAACATCATAATACAGCAGATATACAGATATTTTTAAATCTGTTATGCACAAGATGATTGAAAACAACCAACTACATAAACATCTAGCTGATGATGCTGGAATTTCACCTCACACGGGAAAAATCAAGGTCTGATTTGCTGCCCAAAAGTTGTACTCAAATACAAAGAGACCTTCTGAGTGTCAGAGAAACTTTATTTAATGGTAACAATCAAATCTCATGCCTGAACATGTGTAGTGGATGAGGTTTATTAGCCTATAAACCAAAGTGGAATTCTTGTGCACTTGCATATGACAACCATACCAAACTTGTTAGTCTGTGAGCAAGTTTGTCAGTTTGCTCACATACAAAAACAAAACAAAATCTCTGTCACGTGTGACATTCTTGGCACGTGACACTTTCTATTCTATTCAATTCTGTTCTATTCTATTCTCTCTCTCTCTCTCTCTCTCTCTCTCTCTCTCTCTCTCACACACACACACACACACACACACACACACATTTAGTTCTTATCCCTTGTGATAATAACACACCATAGACCAAAGAAGCTTTAAGGTGAGTTAATCAGAGTATCAGAGGTGACATGTTTGCTTTCAAAGAAAATCCTCTACAGAAAAAACCCCTGAAGCTCAGCGCTCCCATTGCTGCTGTTGCAATACAGCCCAAACTTGCTGTCTGCATTTCTAACATTCTGCTCATGCTTTAGCTGACTAAATAAATAAATAAATAAATAAACAAATAAGTGGATTGAAATCTCCAACCATGATGAAACTAACTACTTTGACTAAAAAAAATCTGTACAAGATAATGTAGTTTGTTGCATGAGGATTCAGTTGGAAGCTCTAATAAATAGGAATGAGGTTTAGTTTTTTTTTATTTTTAAATAATTAAACTCTGCTATTAAGACACCATAACTGATGAGTTTTCTTTATAGTAAATTTCATTGAATATATAAGTATGTGAAAGGCAAAATCTGTAACAAAAATGGCAATATGGAAAACTAACTACTCAGGTATTAACATTACCACCAACTCTCAGAAATAAATAATGGAGTACATTTGCTCAAAAACAGCTTTAGAGTTTTGCTGGCACTGGAATATTTCTATTTTGTGAGACTCTATAAATAACTGTGTATGTTTTTACTTCAATATATTTTCCTGAGGGCTGTCTACAGCATAAGATTCGACTTGTAAGTGACAAAATCCAAAAATATGATGCATTAGTATACGTTCATACTTCCGCAGAGTATATTATGTTGACCTCAATATATATTACTTACTTAAAAATTCTTTTTCACAAATAGTACATTACGTTTGATGTGGTATGTGTTTTACTTAAACAGGACTTTTACTTACCACATCAGGAAAATAAGGAAAAAAGGGAAAAATATATAACATTTCCTTTCTTTTTCTTCTTCTTTTTAATTACATCTGTGCTTGTTTGTCAAATCCCTAACATTCACAACACTCGGGAATTTGATGGCAAATACAGAAGCTCTGAATTTCGCGTAAACAAAATAAAATGAGTGTTTTTTCCTTTCTAACGGAAATAGTAATCCGTTACATCCTTACCGGATAAAAGCGAACCTAAGTGTACGTTGCTGCGAACACACACGCGCACAGAAATCATTGGGTTATACACACGCGCACACACTGTTGATGATCCGTGTTGTCAGCTGAGAGGAGAGAACAGCCTGCTGCGGTACAGGCTGTTCCCGGCTTGGCTCGGCACGGAACGGGTTACAGGTCAGGGTGTCTGTTGGAACACAGTGTTCTCATCAGCAGCAGCAGCATGGCTACAGTACAGCCGGAACATTGTGTTACTTTGTGGCTGCTTTCCAAGACCTGCCCTTCCTTTTACACACAGCGCCTCCCACAGCTCTACTCTACTCTACTCGCATGTATTCTGCCCC
>VXCM01000751.1:137767-164809 GCA_014773175.1 Lucifuga dentata
GCACGGCCCGCCACCGACGGTAGAAAGGCTGAGGAGAGAAGGAACGCTTCATAAGCACATGGGCAGAACATTCAGTACCCTGTGTGTGTGAGAGGGGCGGACGTCATTTGAGAGGAATACACACCATACACACCAAAGCTACGGGAGAAGCGGCGGCTGTTTCGGTTCAGACTTGTGGAAGGAAGAACAAGAAAATGTGAGTTTTAATTTATTTATTATCTACTCACAGACTCGATCAAGAGGTTATTGGGTTTCAGCGTTTCCTGCTCTGCACCTTTTATTGGCCGAGTTAAAGAACCACTTGTTATACATAATGAAGATCTTGGTTTTATCTAGAGAAAACAAACATAAACCATTCTAAACTAACAGTAGCGTGGATGTTTTTTGTGGTGTGTGTGTGTGTGCGCAGTGGGAGTCTCGTTTGGGGTGGATGAGGTGTTGATTTTGCCTCACATTTTGGGGGCATTTGAGGTTACAGCTGTATCCCACTGTGCTGTGGAAAACAAGAACTGATAAGACTCCCTCTGGTGTGTGTGTGTGCGTGTGTGTGTGTGTTAATGTTTGTGTGAGTGTGGCACTTGGCCGGGGCTCTCACTGGAGCTAGATGAGGACATCAGCTCACAGCTCCAGAATCCCTCAGGCTTTAGGTGTATCTCAATAAATTACAGGTTGTATAACCCTGTTTTTAGGATTTCGTAACACCCACAGTTGTTCTTTATATGCTGACACTTGCTCTTTTGGACTTATGAAAGACCAGTTGCTAACAGTGCAGTAGGTAACGGTAACATCTCGCCTCTAAACAGAATCATATTTGCATGTTATAATCCATGTATTTAGAGCCACAGAATATTTTCCCTGTTGACACCGAGGGTTGAGGCAAAGTCCCAGAGCTGAATCAGAGTGCTTGAGGGAGATATTTATTGAAGATAAATATCTCCTTACCTGAAAAGATCATTTACCAAAGAAATTTACCCAAGGCTGACCATTTCTCTGAAATATACGTGCAAACATCTCTAAATTCAAGCAGACAATTTGCACGCACCTGCACCAAAGTAATTAGAGTACAAAGCCATGTTAGCACATCACATCAGCGTTTTCCATATGTGATGTTTGTGGAAGCAACTTTACAGGGCAGCCACAAGCTTTTCTTCCGTTCTTAGTAAACCCAATTGTTGTCTTGTCAGTTCCTTGTTGTGATGATCGGTGTGTTTGTCAGGTCAACATTGCCTTGCTCTCTCTCATTTCAGACAGTGCTTCTCTCAGGATGCTGTCACACGGTGCTCACATGTTCCCACATACATCAGCTGTCAAGCACACAAAACAGAACGTACAGAAGCAGCTGTGATCTTTGCTTCAGAGTATTCTGTTCCAGCGTTCCTCTGCTGGGTATCTGAGTTAGCTATGCCATCTTATCTGCATCCACACTACAGTCATCTGGATTCTCATTTCCACGTTTCATGACAACATGTTTTTCAGAAATGAGAAGAAAAACCACACGTTTGACGTATGTGAATTTATTGGCGACGGTAATTGTTCTTGATGTCATTCCACTTTGTTTGAAAGTAAATGTGATGTGTTGGTAATTGTAATAATATATATTATTTTTATCTAAAAGTGAAGATGTGTTTTCACTGCGGGGGTCTTAGATTGGTGAACACCATCAGGCTTTGCCAGCGGGGAACTGTGAATAGAAGGAACATTGTGTTCAGACACACACAGACAAACACGTACACACACATGCACGCAGATACACACGCACACACAGTTACATCAAAAATGTACTTCACGATACATAAAAGGCACAGCAAAATAGTGCATCTGAAGAAAGAAACAGACATTTTGTGCTTATACTTCAGTAAAATAGGGCTGCATTTTTGAGCCATTCACCCACAGAAAATTGAATAATCAGGATGAATTGTGCAAATATTAGTATGCCAGGTCGAGATTGAGTACTCTGTGTACCGAGCACACGGGTCATACGATGACTCGATCTCTCGTAGTTCCTAAGATGCTGCTCATGCCAAGAAAATCAGTTAAGATCTGTTACTTCATTGTTATTCAGTACCGGGAGTTTATTTCCATGACTTGATGTTCATAACTGCATGCATTTATTCATCATGGAACAATATCATAATATTTGCATATGGCCATCAACATCAATTAGAATCCTGAAAACGTCAGAAGAAAAATGATGAAGAAAATCTAGAAAACCCATGTGGGACATATGAACTACTGTTCCTCTTCCTTTAAAAAAAACCCAAAAACAACAACAACAACAAAAAAAGAAAGCTTACAGCCTTGATTCATCCCAGTGGAAATATTAAGTAGCCACAAGACTGTCGAATGATCAGAGCCCTGCAGTGTGTCTGTGTGTGTGTGTGTGTGTGTGAGACTCTTCTGCTTGACATTGCTGTCTAGCCTTTGCAGTAAATATGAATGTTTTCTCTTTGAGCTTACCAGATGAAATATGTTTTTTTTAACACGGTGTGCTTTACTAGACAGGACAAACTGTAATCTGTATAAACTCTGTTCAAAATTGTTTCAGAATGTCATAATTTATATCTGGTGTCAAAAGCTAGAAAGATAGAAGAGACGGTGAGATAAAATTGTAGGCCACAGTCTGGACGTTGAGTCTGGGCTGTAGAATTAAGGCTGAGATGGAACAGAAGTCTCCAGTGAAAAATGAGGAGCAGGGACTTGATTTGGATTTTGCTGTGTGAGATGGGACTTGAAAGCAAAACTTTAATCAGTTTTGACCCAGAAAAATCCTGGAGCAGTAGAAATTACTGTAAATTATGTGCGGCGCCAGAGAGACCAGTTGTGTCACATGAATTATATTTTTAATTACCAGAAATATATATCATAATGTGATTGGAATAATAAAAATCAGCAAACCAAAATGATGAGCTATTATGAGCTTAACTGACTGTTTTTCTCTGGTTTGGCTTCTAGCTGTTCAGCTGCACAACTCTGTGTAACGCATTATGTGCTCATTCCTTTTGGTTGTTGATGATCGTTGTTTTTTTGTTTTATAACAAATTGATTACTGATGCCTTTTAATCTCTGTATTAGATAAGATTTATGGGGAATTATGTGTTATCCATGGTATTCACCCTCTACAATGCTCTGTACAAGGACTCGTCCCACAATCTAATACACTTTGTGTTAAAGTACTGTACTGTACTGTAATTACTGTACTAGACGTACTTATCGCGGTTGCTAGTCATTTTTAACCAGTGCTGGATGAGTTTACAGATTTAATTTGTGTTCACCATAGAAATGTTAGCGTTGCACTGTATTGTGCAGCTGTAGCCAATATGTTCATTTATTTAACTGTGACCACCATCATGAATGTTTTGAGGTAGTGTACCAGTCAGTAATATTTGCTAGCTAGCTATCTTTTTCTGTTATTGACCACTTCAGAAAGTTGAGCACGACACCATCTCAAACATTATATATAATTTATATCATTTATTATATAAGATTAGCCTTCCAGGAAAAGTTGAAGCACCAAATGGTTTTTTTTTTTTTTTTTTTTTTGCAGCACAACCTTTGAATTTGTTAAGGATCAAGACTATTTTGAGGGGATTTGGCGTGAGCTACTGTATGTGGAAAAAGTCTTAATTTCAAAAGGAAGCTCTTCAAATCCATTAGAGGTAGTGATGTTATTGCAGAGGTCAGCATTCAGCGACCTGAAAGACTTGTAGGATGAAGACTTGAGACTGACTTGGACTTGCTTTCACAGACTTAAAAACAGCTCTGTCTGGAACATCAGAGATATTTTCTCACTGACATGTCCCAGCCATATTTTTCAGTGTCACGTTTACAGGTCATTCATCTTACACATACACACACACACACACACACACACACACACACACACACACACACACACACACAGTTCTAATGATCCAAAGAATCAATATTTTAAGAGACATGTACGCTGTTTGCTGTATGTTTGTTTTTACTATAATCTTTCAGCTAAAGTGAGCACACATAACATTTTAACATTTTTGTAGTCTTTATCAGTATACCCTTTGTTCTAAACACATATACATCCTGAAATAAAATAATATATTTTGATGGTAAAAGTTGACCCATTTCTCCTGATTCCACACTTACTTGCCAGCTAGCAATCCAGTTTTGCAAGACATTACATCATTTCAAAATGAAAACTCTTGCTTGCAATATATTGCAAGTATACTGTATATTGCAAGTATATAATTGCAGTGGTTCCTGGTTCCTTGCACTTGATGATTAGTCCAAACACCTAATATCTCATATTGGCTCATATTGGCCAACACTTACCTTAGCATCACGTCAGTAACCTAACAACACAGTCCAATAACAATCTGTGAGCTGATGTTGTGCAATCAAGTATTAATGTCTCAGCTGCTGTGTGTGATAGCAATTAGTTAAACATTTTTTGACAGCATAACATTGCTCACTAGTTTTGTATTGTATTCAAACAATGTGAAGATTATGCTTATAGGAAAATTGAAAATGCCTGCAGCCATGTGCATCAACCCAGGAACGGCACGTATTGTTGAGCTGGGTAAACAATGACTGCTCATGTGATGAGAGAAGTAACATTTAGCAGCTATAGCAACACCATCAGCACATCATAGCATTGATAGTTCGATAGAAGACTGCTGGTGTAATGGTTTTGCCACAGCAAACATTAAAAGAGGAGTTATTAGAGTTAGTTTTGAAGTCAAGGACCTTGGTTGCAAATGTTGTGAAATGAAGTGTTTAACTTGAATTACATAAACATGCAAAACATTGCTATGACGGTGTTAGATAAAATAGACTTTATGCATAAATAAGTATAACATAATAGCTAACATCATGCATGAAGACGATACTGACAGAATCAAATATAGCTTATTTATGACTTAATACTATGATATCGATAATAGGACTATATTTGTGGGATGATTACACATGCTGTCTGATGAAAAAATTCTTAAGAAATTATTATTAGTTATGTGGATGTCATGGCAACATGGATGGAGGTAATTGCTGTTGTTTTCATTTGGGTATAATAGTCAAACGAATTCAAAATGCATTTATTCCAGAGACATCAGCCTTATATCTCTGTACTACATCTAAAATATACTATCCTGGCACATGAGACGATCAGAATCAAAAACTGCACTTGAGCAATCAGAGATGACTCCACTGCTGCACTCACTGAGTGTGTGAGTCAGTCAGGCTGAATCTACCATGCATACAGACACACACACATACATGCTATAATCAGCGGTGCAACAACCAGTCAAAGGATACATAAAAGACCTACTTCACCTGAATTGGTTTTCAGAAGGAATATAGCACAGTAGTGTTTGGCCATGGCCACATTTATTGTGATATTATTATATTTGTGCAACTAAAGGTGAAAATGTCACAACAATAAAAGATTCTGCTGTACTGCAAATCTGATTTTGGGATCATAAAATATGAGGATATCAGTCATTGCTGAAGCACAAAAGACCATGCCCTTTAAATTAAATGTTATATCTGATCTATCCAGCAGTCTGGCATATAGTTTACCTCAGGAATGCAGCGCTGGTTCGAGAATGAAACAACTGAAAAAAGCACTGAGCTGCTTGCTTTACCATGAATTTGGAGTTATGTAATTAGTTTATCTGTGAGGAATGAAGGAAGGTTGAGTAATATCCAGACTCCAGTGCAAAGGAATGTTCCTCAGCAAAAGATGAATGTAATTTTAACGTGTATTTTTAATATCTACAAGTTACATAACATAAAAGGAAAAAGTCATAATTACTGGCTAGTTCATGGAACTTTGATATTTGATTATGACACCCACCCAGCTCCAGTTACATCACATGTCTTGTATGTCCCAAAGTGGAAAGCAGGCCTTTTTATACATTTGAGACTGAGACAAAGATATGGCCTTGTGGCATGTAGGAATATATGTTTACATGCTGTTTACAGTACTGTAATGATCACTGGTGTAATGTCCACTTGCAGAAATGACCACTGACACGGATCTTTCTATGGATGGCCACTCAGCCACAGCTGTGTTTGCTTCAAAAGGCATTGATGTCACACCTAATAAAGACCAAGGAGTAATCAAGGTATTTATTGTTGCTTTGAGTTTAAGGTTTTATTGTAGGCATTTAAGCACAGGTACTCATACTCTTGACATACTTTCATGATTTTTGTCTTTAGAATCTGCCCTTCCTGCATCTTCCACTAAAAAATTCTGAATGTACATTTGATCATAAGTTTGTTCAGTTGCTTTGTTGCTACTTTATGCTGCAACTGAACTAAGTCAACCATAACAAAACATGTTGCTGAGTAGTGTTGGGTCTAGTGTCACATTCATGTGACATTACTACAAGCTTCTAACTTGGAAATTATGTGTCCTGTAATAGGATGCCATGAAGACAGAAGGAAAATCTAATGTATATAAAATGTACACTACAGGACAGAAGTTTGAGGCCACTCCCAGAGACACTGTTTTATAATTTATTGCACAGGAAATGACACAAATACATAAAATAAATGTAACTCATTAGTTGTCAAGAAGAATTTGTCAACTTTGAAGTTGACAAATCACTTAGAAGTCATTTCAGGCTTGGTTTTTGGTTTCGTCAAAGTAACCCCCTCTGGCCAAGTCATAATTCTCAAACACTTTTGCTTCTCTTTTGAATGGATGTAATTCTGGCATAATTTTGATGAATGTTTTGGATCACTGTCCCTGTTGAAGAATGAAATTTTGACCCATAATTTATAAACCGGATGGAATTGCATGTCTTTGAAGGATGGAATGGTAATTCTCTTTCTTTATAATTCTTTAACTTGGACCAAGTCTCCAGTTCTCTCTCCCCCAAAACACCCCCACAGCATTACTGAATCTAGCATGACCAGATCGTGTAGCAAGTTAATCACAAAATGATCTGGGAGAAGGCAGACAGCCAACTATGGAGTAGAATGTTAAAACACATAAGCAAGGGAGTTGGAACACAACTGGACTAATACAGACTGGGCATCCTTCATTAAAAATCATTTCTTAAGCTATAGTGGCTACATAATGTGCTCTTGTTGACAAATTTTTCTTAAAAACTAATTAGTTACATTTATTTTATATTTTTTTTGTCATTTCCTCTGCAATAAATTGTAAAACAAACAGTGTATTGATGATTTTTTTTTTTTAAATCTGGGGGTGGCTTCAGACTTCTGGCATGTAGTGTACATTACAACACTTATTTGTAAATACAAAGATAAAGCTTATTCGTGTTACTGGCATCTGCTTTTCTTTGATTTTTACAACATTAACATACAAAATATGGTGACAATTTGAAGCATCAAGATTTCCAGAAAACCTCCATCTTCGTGCAAAACAGTTTCAGCTGAGGCCACTTCAACATTGTTATGAAGAAGCATGTTCTAACTGTAATTCCATTTATTTATTTGTTTGTTTGTTTTTGGAACTGTAATTCTAATCCGTCAGCCAGTGTAAAAAAAAAAAAAAAATACTGTAAATCAATGGCCAAATGATGATCAATACTTGAGAGATCACTAACTGACAGGGTATTTCATTATACAGATCAAAGACCAAGTTTGATTGTTTCCTGTGGGTCTTCAAAGACCTTTCTCATTGTTTGAGCTACTTCAACTATTTTATGGAAGACTTTGCAATTTTGTACTTTGTACTTTTTAACTTACAACTAAAGTCACTGTTGTATCTATTTTAGTTGGTGCAAAGGTTACATTTTTAGCAGCACATGAACACTGTCTTAGACTTTATCTTACTGTATCTATCTACTGATCAAACTTAGATTCAGCTGGTGCAGCAGGGTAATTATCCATGTTTAATCTGTCGAATGGGGGAAGATTAACTGGTAGCTGATCTCTCTCCCTCTCTCTCTCTCTCTCTCTCTCTCTCTCTCTCTNTCTCCCTGCAGATTGTGAAGCGTCAAGGGATCGATGGAGACCGACCGATGATTGGGGACAGAGTGACTGTTCACTACACTGGAGAGCTGCTCAATGGGAAGACTTTTGACTGCAGTCGAGATCGCAAGGAACCTTTTTGCTTCAATTTGGGCAAAGGTAACTTACATTCCCACAGTATATTATGTGGTAGTGTCAAGCCTGGTGGGGCCTTGGCGCTGACCCTTACCTCAGTGGTTCTCAATCCTGCTTTTGTGGACCCACAGCACTGCATATGTTCCATCTCTCCCTGCTCTCCATACGCTTGGTTAGCTAAATCAGGTGTGTTCACTTGACTAAGACCTGGTGCCTCTCAGATCTTGACTGGCCAAACCCACCTGGTTTAGGTCATCAGGTGTGGTAGAGCATGGAAAGATGGAAAATATGCAAGGCAAGGCAAATTTATTTATATAGTACCATTCAAACACAAAGGCAATTCAAAGTGCTTTACACAAACAAAATGCATCAAAACAACCTTTAAAAGACAATAAGAACAAAATAAAGCAACAGTTAAAAACCAAGATAAAATAAAAAATGAAATAAGGTCAAGTCAATAAAATAATCTATAGTGCAGTTTCAGTGTGGATTAATTGGCCCCATGCAGTGCTGTGGGTCCCCAGGAGCAGGACTGAAAACCACTACTCTGTCTAAAATCCTATAGAGTTTTTGATATCTAGTGGTGTTGTGAAATGATGTTGGTATGAACAGTTCCTCGTATTCTTTTACTTGTTGTTCTACAAGCAACATGCTTAAGGTCAGACATGTACAGTATGCCACAAATACAAGTCGATTTAGCATCGAGGATGCTAATGCATTTCTTCAGCTTGTAAACAAAACCATGTTTGGTTGCAATGAAACTCCATAGGTTACCTTTAAAGGACCATACTGGCCATTTTGCCTGTTTGACCTAATATATTCAATTTTCATACATGTAACATTATTGACAATCACTTCCCAAAGCATACTATTGGAATGGTGAATTGTCTTTTGTTTTGAATTGTCGGTGAAAAAATTTTTTTTCCTACCTTTCAGACTGTCATTGGTTTCAGTTCATTCTGGTACGCTATTAAAATCAACTTGTTGATACTTGAAACATTCTTGGGATAGGTAATCCATCATCATGAACAAGATGTATATTCAGGTTTTTTTAGAAGTTAAATAATATTAGTGTTTAAGCACAATACAAAGTGCAGAGTGAATGTATGTCTCCACCAGGGAATATAGTCCCAAAAGAAGACCTGCGTTTACTGAAAAATTTAAATGACTGTGACTTCATAAGGCTGTGTAACTATTAGCACGCGAAACATTGAGTTTTAAGGTGGGTGTATCGCTTGAATATTTGATTTTGAAAGATTTTGCAAAATACCAGGAAAGCTGAAATACGGTTTTATCCTTTGGGAAATGGTTGTCAGTAACATAACATGTATGAAAATTGAATACATTAGGCTCAAACATGCAAAATGGACGGTATGGTCCTTTAAGTCAATGCTATTATACCTCATACTGTTACATAATCTTTGAGCTGACTGTAGGAAACAGCAATCTTTCCCATCGTTGTTTCCTTTTTAATTTGCTTTACTACCCTCACAGGACAAGTCCTGAAGGCCTGGGATATTAGTGTATTGTCTATGCAGAGAGGAGAGCTGTGCAAGCTACTATGTGGGCCAGAATATGCTTATGGAGCCTCTGGAAATCCAGGCAAAATTCCTCCCAACTCTTCAGTACTGTTTGAGGTGAGTTATCATGTCTTTGTTGCTGTTTGTGCCATGCATAATTTGCCATAATACTGCATGACACAGAGGAGCTTCTGATAATTTAAGAGCGTGTATCTGTGTCTGTAGATGGACCTTTCTGGGTGTAAAATTAGCTGGTCAGAGTCTATTTTAATGTCTGTCAGTCAAACAGCCAAGGTGGCCCAGTTGCCACCGTTACCAGTCTCTTTGGAGTTAATAGTTTCACTTGTGAAAATAAATCAGACCTTCCTTATCCTTCATAATCAATGCTAATAATAATTCAGTCCTGGGAAACATCAAAAGAGATGTGCCAACTGGTCTCTTTTGTGTTACCCATATGGAAGCTCACACTGTTTACTCCAACATTATTTTTGAAGGATAGTATCGCTACATATAGATTTTTTTGTGTAATGGTAAACATTCCAGTATCTGCATGTTCACATCAGCTAGAGCCTAACAATTTGCTGTGATATTGCTTCACAAATTAAAGTTCTATTACTGGGGCATGTCACTTAGGATATATTAAGATCTGTCTGTCCACTGAGAAGCAACCTGCTCATCCAAGCAGGTTCTAAAATCTAATATTTTCTCATTAGTGTTCTCACTTCAGCGATGCACATTAAGCTGAATACTTCTAAGATTTCAGGATTTAAGATACATTTTCCACATGCATGTCCTCATTGTTTTACTTGCAGCTTTTCATTATGATCTGCAGTGCTAAGGGTTTGTTTTTTCATCAGGGCTGCACAGGTACACATGCATGCCCTCAACTGGAAAAGGCTCTCCAATATTTGTGTACCCGACTGGGAGAAATAAAAAGAGATAGAAGAAAGAGAGAGGGGTGGGGGAGGTCCTGCACTGTCTGTATCTTTCTTGATTGTAATGAAATTAACTGAATGCACTGTGAAAAATGTTGCGGAAGCTGAGTGCATTCATCCATTGTGAACATACTAACCTGAGCAGAAAGGAGAGATACCTGCTGCAGGTAGATAACTACGTATGTCCCTCTTCTACTTGCAGCAGTGCACAAACAGCTCATCCTCACTACATGGCATCAGGAAATATTTGTGATTAAATGAAAGAAGCACTGAGTTTAGGAGCATGTACTGTACACTATGCTATTTGCTCAAGCATGTGTGTGTTGTGTTGTATAAATGGGGCAGAAAAAGTGTAACAGATGGATGCAGTGAGCAAGAAATTTGCTTTGTAAAGTCTGAGAAGTTTGACAATATTAGCTGATCTGCATAGAGCACTTTGCTGAAAATATGGAGACTTCTGTCAGCCAAAGAAATTCAGCTTGTCACAGCTGATGACAAGATATCCGCACAACGCATCTCTTTACAACATGTTGATATTTGAAGTATTTTGCAGCTCACCTGCCTGAGACTCCAGCAGGAGAAGCTTCTAATTGGCCAATGTAAAAATTAGACTGCCTGTTTCTTACACTATGTACTGCATTGTTGTGCTTTGTATAATTCTTTGTCAAAAACAATTTTAACAAAGGATTGTTAACCAAAAAATAGATGGAGCTGTTGAAGTTCGAAGGAGAGGTGCTAACAGATGATGGTGGCATCACCAGAAGAATCAAGGTCAAAGGGGATGGTTACAGTAATCCGAATGACGGAGCCATTGTTGATGGTAAACCTCTTCTTTGTTTAATGGATAATTATTGAGAGTGCAAATAACCAATACAGGAAACTGTTACAATGCTACTACTATATTATGTAATCCCTTAAAGAAAGGAAGGTTTTCGGTTATATATTGTGCCAATGTAGATTTGTGCCATGTAACCCACAGTGCACCTGGAGGGGAGCTGTGGCGGTCGTTTGTTTGACTCCAGGGACGTTTGTTTTGTTGTTGGAGAGGCTGAGGATAAAGGTGTTCCTCTGGGAGTAGATCGCGCTATGGAGAAGATGCAGAAAGGAGAATGCTGCATACTTTATTTAAAACCAAAGTAAGTTACCCCCAAATTTAAAACAAGATCCTTTACACTTAAATCTTAGGATTTATGTTTTCATGGTCAAAGTCCATTATTGTACATAATTGTGCAGAAACTGTTGAACGCATTAGAGTGAAGTTAGGTATCTGCTGTTGTGAACTCATATGGGTATTGGACAGATTTTCAATCATGAAATCAACTTCAATGGGTCACATTTTTCAAATATTATTTTGCATAACCAAGTTTTAATGAAAAGCCAACTGGTTTTGTGATATATAACTATTGGTATGATTATTAAATTAAACCATTGATCTTTTATCAACATAAGTGACATAGATGAATGTGTTCATCAACCATTGCCTGAGAAGTCAATCAACTAAAACTTGAGGCAAAAAGTTTATTGCTTACAGACCACAGATTCATTTGTTTTTCTTTATTAAATGAATCAAGCTCACTAATCAGTTTTGTTTTTGAACATGCTCAGCAATTTTCAGTAGTTATTGGTTATAAATGATCAAAGATAAGATTTTTAGCTGTTGTCAGCCAACTCAAGTCATGCTTTATTTTTAATTACAGGTATGGTTTTGGGAAAGAAGGTAAACCAGAGTTCAAGATCGGACCAGACAAAGACATTGTGTATGAAGTTACCCTTAAAGACTTTCAAAGGGTGAGCTCTACTTAAGTTATGGCAAAGAATTAACGAGGGTTCTCAAATTAGTCAACTCCCAACATTACAGTTTTTGGATGATTTTAGGTTGACTTTTTCCATTTATAGTAAATACCTTAAAGCACACATAAGGCAAATTAAGTAACTTTCTCTTCATGCTTCTTCTTACAAGGCTAAAGAATCCTGGGAAATGGACTTGAATGAAAAGCTGGAAATGGCTGCTGTGGTTAAGCTTAAAGGGAATCAATATGTTAAGGTATATTCCCACACTGGCTCTCCATCTTAACATATGAAAATGTATTTGTTGTGAACTTAATGATAAATTGCTGTTATCTTCCTGTATTAGGCAGGGTGGTACAACCAGGCAGTCATCCAGTACCAGCGCATTGTTTCCTGGCTGGAGATGGAGTGTGGCACTGGGATGGAGCAGCAGAAGAGGATACAAGACTTTCTTTTGACATCCCACCTTAATTTAGCTTTGTGTTTCCTGCGACTAAAGGAGTTCTCACAAGTAGTCGAGAACTGCAACAAGGTGAGTAACATAGAAAATCCTCAAGTGATGACACTTATATACTGTAGCTCCAAGCTTTGCAACGAACTGAAAAACATAGATAGTATTGAAATTACTATTTGACACACTTTGAGATGAGATTTTGCACTCATACTGAAACATCCGAGATCTTTTGGTTTGTGTCACTCTGGTTTAAGAATGAATCTCTAAGTGATCTTTACCTGTGTGTTATCAGGTGATCGAGCTTGATGAGAACAATGAGAAGGCCTTGTATCGCCGTGGGGAGGCCCGTCTCCTTCGTAACGAGTTTAGCCTAGCCATGGCCGACTTTCAGAAAGTTCTACAAGTCAATTCTTCAAATCGAGCAGCTCGTGCTCAGATTTCCATCTGCCAGAGCAAGATCAGGGAACATCATGAACAAGACAAGAGGACCTACGCCAACATGTTCCAGAAATTTGCAGAACATGATGCCAAGGTCTGTAAATTCTGTTCTTGGCTAAATGTAGGAAAACAGTCACCAGCGGCTTTCATTTTTTTTTGTATTCTTTGCAACAACTACATCGCTTGACTTACAGTTTATTTTACATACCTTTGTCCAAGAACATAGACAAATCAAATATTAGCAATAATTTAAAATACAAAGAAGAAACAAATACACTCCTATCAACTGTACACACACCTAGTTTCAAATACACACTTGTCAGGGCACATATTGGTCTGATTTGGCCAGGGAGATATAAAATGTATACGTGTATACCACATCTACCTGCCAACAATCTCATAACAGTCATAACCTCATAAAAGGATTCCTTAACTAAAATTAATAATTTCTGTCAAAATTCCTCTTATTGTTGCATTTCATAGTAAAAAGTCCTGTTTTGTGTATTAATGTAATAGCTTTCTGTGGTAGTATACTGACATCTAGTGTTCATTTTGGCTTTCTAAACCAGTGATTCACAAACTGAAGAACACTCTGGCCCAATTTGAAATCTGAAAATCTTCTGTGGCCCACCCAAAATTTAATCACAACTTTGATCAAGACACAAGACTAAGATGAAGTATTTCCCTATATATTTTTTTATTTCATAAACAGAACAGGGTGCACCAAAATGACTGTCTATAAAGATTTTGTGCAGCGTTTCAGCAGAAATGTATAATTTTTTAAATAAAAATATCGCTGTAGCTCATTATAACAACGCATATTTATATTTATTTATATTGTGATAATTAGTATGTCTTTTATAAAGTTCGTTTCCATCAGTCTGTTAAAGTCATGTCATTGCTACTCTCTCCTTTAAATGTAAATATTTAATCATAAATATTTTATGATAATTTCAAATTTAATTTCAAAATTGAAAATTAAAAACTTTTCATTTATTTTATATGACCTCTCGTGGCCCACCTGCAGTTCCTTCAGGGGGCTGCGGTCCACACTTTGGGAATCACTGTTCTAGACAGTTTTGTCAATTTGCTGATTATATTTGTTAAAAAAAATCACAGGAACATATCAATTATAGCATAAGATCTTAATACATTTATTTGTTAAAATTCATGACAAATGTCAGTGGCCCAAGTTTTACTGTTTTAATGAAACTTTACATGACTCACTGTAATTTCCACATGTCCAAAAGAGGGATTCTTTCATAAGACAAAGAGTTATGAGACATGAATAGTCCATACCTGAGTTTCATGGTTTTAAATTAGTCTAATGCCATATTGAAAATGGTTTGTAAACTATTTTTGTGGTCATGTGTCTTTTATCTCAAACACTGCATCTGCTCAACAGATTGGGAAGATGAAGAGGAGGAGGAATGAGAGTGTGAAAAGCAGTGAGAATGGTGAAGTGGGCATTAAACGACAGCGGAGGAGTCAGGAGTGTCCATCATAGCAAAGATTTCTGAAAGGGAGAAGGGAAGGCTGGCCTCCCTTTGTGTCTCACCAGAGACAGGAATGAAGCCTGTGATTCAAACCTCTTTATCCTAAAATCCAGCATTACCATTCCTGCATATAAAGCAAAGTGTAAGCAGGGATGTTTGCAAGCCAAACAGCATTTTCCCTGTCACATGGATGCTGACACTGCCAGGACATCCCAAGGAGCAAGTACTGCAGAATCAATGAATTAAGAGATTATACGCTGGTGACAATTTCGACCCCTATATTTTTTAAAGTTCCATTTTTTTTTGTCATTTGGCTGCTGTATAAGAGTTGTGATACAGCCCCTGCAGTGTGTATTTCGTTCTAAAACAACACTTATTGGGTTTCAGACCCTTCCATTTATCACAAGGTGTTTGGAATTCAGACTTGAAACTTTGCTGTTTTTTTAATGTGCAATATTTGGAATGGATAAACGGGGTAAAATCACATGAGCCTGGTGGTATTTTCAATTAAAAACAAAACAATCAATTCTTCTTTTCTGGGCTAAAATCAGCAAAAACAGCAAAACCATAACTTTTAGGATTAGAATTAAGCCCTGGTCTACAGTAAATAATCATATTGATGAATATGGAGGATGATCTCTAAATCCTTGGGACACAAACATTTAATATTGTCATAAATCATTAATACAAATGCCATTTGGCCATCAGCAGGAACCAGAAGGAGACAATAGTGAAAAAAGCACAAACTACAACAAAATTGTACCAAACCATAAATCTGTCATTATGACTGCTGGTTACATATTAGCCCAGCTATTCATAAATGTATTTTAATGTGTTTATCCATAGTTACAGCTGAATCAGTATGATAATATTGAGGGAACCTTTCATTTTGATATTTGGTTATTACTTATAAAACCAAATTAGTACATGTTTTTATTCTGTAAACATTAGAATACTTTAACTTTTTTTTCATCAAAATTTAAGGTTTTTGTAATAATGAATTAAAGTAATTTATTCATGAATAGATGCATGACATCACCATCATACCTTTTCCTCACATTTCTTGGCTGAATCTTCATTCAGATTTCATATCCATGAAACACATTGGACAGTATGAATATTCTCTTATGAGAAACTAGTATATTATATTGGTTAGGGCAGCTGCAGAAACAATTGGATTTTGGTGATTTAAATTATGTTCCACTGTTGCACTCATAGTAAGTTTAGCCAGTAAAAATGAAAAGATCATTAGGCTGTTTGATCAGTGAATATATTTTGTAGAACAGTAATGCAGCTTCCCATAAAAGGAGGCATTTGATCACAGAATGACCTGACCTGCAGTACTCACGTGTACAGGTACACACTAGTACAGACTCATGGCCTTGTGAGTGGATGTGAGGGGAAACAGGAACTGAAACAAAGCTTTAAATATGAATTTACAGAACCACATTTTTCTCTTAATCAAACATAAATCTTTGAATAATATTTTTTACATTTTGAAACCCTGGTTTTTACATCTGTGTAGCTCTTTTTGCCTTGTTCCAGGAACAGCTGACTCTTTTTTTCACTTTTTATTTTCTTATGTGTGAATGTTTGATTGTTGATAATGATGCACTTTGGTGAGGACTCAAACCAACACTGTTATGTTTTCATGAAATGCCTGGATCAGATCTGGGAAATAAATCTGACATGTTTAATTGGTTGGTTCAGAATGAAAACCTTAGCTGTCTTAAGTATTTTGTGTAAAAGATGTGTACTTTCAAGAAGAGTCAGATGTGAGTGTGTGTGTATGTGTGTTAACATGTAAGTCAAAGAATACATTGTTGTATGTAAGGTTTTAGAAAAGCTTATTGCTGAGTGTTTTTGAGTATTGTTGAAATTTAAACATTTTGTACAGCATGTACAAATGAGCATGAAGTACTTTTTCCTATCGTCTATCTATCTATCTATCTATCTATCTATCTATCTATCTGTCTGTCTGTCTGTCTGTCTGTCTGTCTGTCTGTCTGTCTGTCTTTATATATATCTATATATATATAGATATATATATATAGATATACACACACACACACACACACACACTGACATTTCCAGGCCTTAGCGTTTTGGGAATATCATTAAACTTTTAAACATTTTTTTTTAAAAATCTTGTGGAAATTTGTGGAATTTCAGCATAATTTTCAGTGATACTACCATGATATGACGTGATATACTTTTGTTAATTTTATAATATAACTAAATTACAGGAGTAATTAGAACAAAATGACAAGTAGGCTGAGATTCAGCTAATCCAGCTGCAGCACAGCCAGTGTGATATTTATTTGAGAAGAAAGCAGCCGGTTTTGCTGCAATTGTTTGTCATACAAAATGTTTACATGTATTCAACGTTATCTCGTAAAGTAAAATGTGGTCTCTGTCTCACATCGCATTTATGCAAATGAAATGTTCTTAGAAACATCAGAAGATGTATGTCATTCTTCAACATCATCAACAACTTCACATTTTCTAAACAAACAATTAATGTTACATTGATTTTGTACCTTACAGTCAGCTATTGGTTTCCATTCCATCCTTTCAGTACAACATCAAATCAACTTGGAGAAAACTGAAATTTAGTTGGATAGTCAAGTTTATATGAATTTATTTTTGGAGATATATGTTGTGGTAATACATTTGAGCTTGAATAAAAACAAAACAAAACAAAACAAAAAAAAACAAACAAAAAAAAACAAAAAAACAGGTGATTTCATTTTTAAGCCCAATAAATACTGCCCACATACACATTACATTATGCCAACAGTTCTAAGATTGAATGCTTCAGTAGTCTGTTTTGAAAAGTGGATGGCTGTTACATAACATGTATGTGATTTATTGGGCTCAACTAAATCACTGGTAAGGTCCTTAAGGGTTCAAATCATGAAACTAATATGAAGTAATACTCAGTTCATTCCATCAGATGTTTTTATTAATAAATCATTAGCTAACTGGTTGTATAACCTGTTATATAACCTATAACCTTTAGAAAAAATGTGACATTTTTAACAGACATTTGAATTCTGACAGACATGAGCCTTTGTTTTTTCTTGAAATAAAATTATTTATTGAATGATCATAAAATTAAAAAAATATGATTTTCATTACTTGTTATACATGAAAAAAAAAAAAAATCAACCTCCTCTTGAAAGCATTAGTGTAAAACACAAACCCCCTCTCCCCCGACAAACACAAACACACACAGATGACTTTTACTTGTGCCATATTTTAGCTACACATTTTACCAACACTTAGATGTACCAACTTTCACCAGTCATGCACAGGAAAAAAAAAATAAATATGATTTTCATTTTTCAAAGACAATATAAACAACAGCCCAGAATCTTGCTAAATGGAAAATAATGAAATGAGGAAGAGGATAACTGATTCTGTATCAAAACTACAAGAAATCAGCCTTAAAACTGACACTACAGTAAAACTATAAGTGACTCTGTTACAGCTAATAGATTTGCACACAGTATCTTGCTGCATTTGTTTTTCCATTATGACACTCAGTCATCATTCTTTTTCTTACTGCTGATTTTTTTTTTCTTTTTCTCCCATATATGGGATGTAATCAGTGGTGCTGACTAGTCCTTAAAAACCTTAAATCTTAAGGAGGAGCTTCTGAGGTACTGGACACAGCATTACAGAACACTGTTATAAGAGCCACAATTCACTTACTTTTAAGGACGCTGATACTAAAGTGGCATAAGACCTGTAGAAGGCACTGTTAAGTCATTTTCAACCTATCTCCTGTACAGAAAATCTAACAGCCAAAAACCATGGAATGAGAGGGACAGAAGCAACTTTGCATTTTTAAATAAAATATTCTTTGAAATATTAAAACCTCCTACATAGAATTTTTGATTTGGAATTTTTAATTTCCATGTCGGACTTAAAATGAGCAATTTATTTTTTCTGATTTCTAAGCTGATTTCTCCTCTGTATTTCCAAATGCAATCCCAAAAAGTCAAAATAACATGACGCTCAGATATCAATATCAACATCTATTAGAACTGTAAATTTTAAGAAAATTTCACTGGCTTCCTCTGGGCACCCCCACTAAATATCTTCCACAGGCACCACTGGTGGTTTGTTAAAAGCTGAACGGTATCTGTGCTCCATGCAGAAAAAACTTTAGTATTAGGACATATGGGTGGCTCAGTCTGCTAAGGTGCATCAAATGTCCCCAGGTTTGAGTCCAGACTGGAGCCCTTATTGCATAATATCCTCCATTTTCTTCTTATTCTTATTATTTATTCTTCAATTTTCACATTCATACCAACTTAAAGATGACTTTTAAAGTACTGAAAATGTGTGGTATTATTTTACTTACAATCGTAATATACTTGGTTAAAATTTTTAAAAAAAGTCATAAGTAGTTATTTGATCATCCTCTCAACTTTTCAAAAAGCTGTTACGTGACTAACATGTTCTGAAATTGATCAAATGTTCAAATCAAATAAACTGAAAAAAATATACTGTCACACCTAATATCCTTTTGAGTATTTCTCTTGATTCAGCATTTAATCTTGGCAGTGCTTGAAGGAGTGACTGATTAAAAATCTGCATTTCAGATCTTAATTTGAGAGAAAAATAAAAACACAGGTGTGAGATATTTTGAATGGGAGTAAGCAGCTCTCAAAGTGGAGGAGGAAGCTTTACATGGGGTCAGTATCTTTGAAGCCTCTCCAGCCTGTCATTTCTTGCTGGGATGCCATGTTGGTGAGAAATACAGGAGTGTCAAGCTGTTCCAGTGCTTTCTTCTGTGCTTTAGTCACAGGAAGGTCTTTTGCTGGAGTGCATAAGATGGAGAATCTCTAATAAAAAGAAAAAAGAATATACACTTCAATTTAAAAAAGAATGCAATGGCTTGTGACCCATGCTGACCCATTTTCACATACAAATAGCATACCTCTCTCAGCGTCCCAGGAGTAACGCTCATATTGTACAACATCCACAGGGGAACATTGAGTGTAGAGGAGAGAGTGAACCACCAGCCAAGAGTGTAGCCCCACCACGGATATTCTATGGTATTGTTAAACTTCAGAGGGGTGTATTTGACCAAGGAGAAAACAAACGTTCCCTGAAAATAGTTATGGAAACAACAATTAAAATCTTGGAAACACAATCAAACAGACCAAATCACTTCAAGTTACAAAGCTGAAAAACAAAAATAGCTCAATCATCGAACTGTGATAAGGATAATACTGCCAAAGAAAACCATGTGCTGCATTTTCAGTGTTCTGAACATGGAACCAATAGATGGAAATCAATGGCTGCCTGTAGTGTTGGACTAATGTAAAGTGTATGTGATGTTCTACAAACCACATACACATTACATTATTCCAACCTTAAAGCCTAAAAAAATGCAAAATTGCTGGTATGGTCATTTAATATAACTCACCATGCAGATTACAGGAGTGACATATTTCAAACAGTACTTAATCAGTGCTAAAGGCTGATATCCAATCATGTCCTCTAGGTTGTCATAAAAACGGTTAGAACCTGTGAGTAGATATAAAAAACTTCAGTGAGGGAATTCAAATTCACAGAGAAGTTTGTTCAGATAATTTAAAAAAAGAAAAATCAATTTACATTCGTGTTATTTTGCTAACTCACCATAAACCCAGCTAATACACACAGACTGTAGTGTGGCAAAAAGAAGAAGAGTCATCCCACTGCAGGCATAGTAGTCAAATATCTGGAAGATGTACAGTCCGCCCTGTTGTTCAGACAAGAACTCAGTTAGTTGTTGTTATGTAGCTATTTAAAACTAAAAGCATGAAGATATGAGTTTAATGTGATCTTACTTCCGTGACCATCACAAGGCCGATGAAGAAACTGACTGCACAGATAGCAAGCAGGAGAAGTTTACGTCGATGGCCAACGTGAAAGAAAGAAGGATTCATGTCGGATATTGCTGTTACAATAGCCTCCAGACCTACAAACTGAAACATGGGTCTCTGTTACACTTTAATAATTCTACACACACTGTTTTCATAATTAGTTAAGACACCACATTCAGTGTACTGTACATCAGCAGTTTAAGCAGTGTTCTGAGTATACAAGACATATTAAACTACAGGTAAACATACAGTAGCAACAATATTTTTGCTTTTTCTACATTACTACTCAACAGTTCCAGTGACTACAAACACACTGTAATAAGTAGATGACTGGACATAGTTTTCATGTTGTCTGTAAGGGGAAAGCTATAAACACAATAACATACTCTGAAGTGTCCTGATATGAAAAATGATCAGATCAGCAGAGGAAACACTACTCTGCTTTGTGTCATTGTGTTCCTTACCTCTGACTCATCCCTTACTTTTGTATATCAAGACATCTCATTTTGTATTATTGCTTTCTTAACTACTTTTATAAAGACTGCAACTGCTGTGTTGCTACATAATCTATCCAGTCATCCATCTATTTCAAACACTTGTCCGAGGCAGCATGCTATGCAAGTTTCTCAGATGTCTCTTTCCCTGGACACATCCTACAGCTCTTCCTGGGAGATCCCAAGATGTTCCTGGGCCAGATAGGATATATAATGCCACCAGCATATTCTGGATCTGCACTGTGATCTCCTCCCAGTTGGAATATCTCCCCAGGAAGGCATCCAGGAGACATCCTGATTAGATGTCACCACTTTAGCTGGCTCCTTAAGCTCACTCCTGATGCTCCACAACCTATCCCTGAAAGTGAGTCCCAGCGGAGGGAACTCATTTCGGCCACTTGTATCCGCAATCTCATTCTTTCGATCATTACCCAAAGCCTATTATCATACTGTAGGTAAGAGATGGAGAGTTTTGACTCAGCTCTCTCTCCGCCAAGACTGATCCCCATGTTTAGAGAGGAGGTAGAAGCTTTAAATGAATGAATGTGCAGCTTTCTCACCAAATCGCACTTAAAAACTGACAATGAATGGGCTAAAAAAAAATGTCAAACAGATGCTACAATCACATTATAATTCCACAAACAGAGGCTGAATTAACAAATTACGAAGTACATAAAGTATATAAGGTGATAAAGTACATAAAGTACAGTCATCATTATTAAAGTACAAGGCATATAAAAAGTAGTCTAGCGATAATGTCTAATATGTTCTTTTATCATATTTATTTTGACCCATACTTTGTTCTTCATTGTTCAGCAGCTGAAATAGTATGAGAAATGTATGTAATTATAGGCTAAAAACAAGCACTTCCTCATAAAAAAAAGTATAAAACAAACAAACAAACAAACAAAAAATAGCTTCACTTGGGTTTATTCAAGAGAAAAACCACAAATGTTGTTCCAAAAAAGTGAAGCTACCTCACTGTCCAGTCCCAGTAGGATGATCATAATGAAAAAAAATATCGCCCAGAGCTGAGGAAGGGGCATCATGGCCACGGCACGAGGGTAGGCGATGAATGCTAAGCCAGGACCTGCACAGACAATGAAGTGGTTAAAGCAATTAAAGTTAAAATCGGATAATTTTTCTGTCAAAATATTTAAATTTTGTACAGGTAAATGTATTTTGAGTAAAGTGCAAATATTAAGTCATTAATTGAGGTATTCATTCACTTACATTTATTTATGACACTTTTGATATACTCACCTGACTTTGCCACATCTGCTATGTCTGTGTTCTGCTCATATGCCATAAAGCCAAGTGCAGAGAAGATGGCAAAACCAGCTACAAAACTGGTTCCGCTGTTCAGAAGGCATAAGTACACACAATCTCTAAAAAAAGACATTGTTTTGTGTTAAAAGTGCTCTGTGCATAAATCTACGTATTGTAAATCTTACACTTTCTCTTGTCATGTTGGTGGGACAAATCCTAAAACTTTTTTTTTACAGGGGTCACCTTTTAAAATACAGATACAATACTTATTTGACATGCTTTAGTTATAAAGTTCAATATACTTTAAAAGAACTTTCTGCAAAACAATTAACCCCCCAATATGCAAAATGATTGGTATGGCTTCTGATTTACTCAAAATGGGTTTTAGAAGGAAAAACCATTAGGAGGGTTCAAACTGTAACTCAGGATATGTTTTTATGGTTGGATTACATTTGATCTCTGACCATCTCTTGTAAACACATTATATACCAAACATAACAAACTTACTTGTAACAGTTATTGTTATACTTATTATAACTGCCAAGTGCAGTTAGACATCCAATACAAATGGCATAGGAATAGAATATTTGTGTGCCTGCATCCATCCACACCTGAAAGACAAACAAATGACATTTATTCAGCTAAATGGCCAGCATTTATGTGGCAACTAGTATAACATTTTACCACAGCGTAGACAGAAGTAGTTATAAAATTAGCTAATGGTTATGAGTACTGTGACATCAGCAAAGTAGCCATTTACTGTACAATAACAATTACAGTAAATGGGAAATCATATTTAATGTTAATCTTTAATCTTTTGAAGCGTGATTGTCCCTTTAAATTCTCTTTTCTATATATTTCTGCACTTGTTTGTTCAACACTTCATTGTAGCTACATGATGTCTACAGTGAGGGTAATATTCAGCTCCAGAGTACCATGTATTTCATAGCTGCACCATTACATTAAATACAAATATTGTATATGCTAAATTCATTATTTTATACCAATTGCTGTGTAATTTAGCCTGACATATTCCGCATCTTTGAAAACCTTAGCACTTACACGAGCATTTAATTAAAGTTCTGTGGATTTGAACAATGCTTGTCCACATAAATGTCTCTGGTGAAAAATGTTGGTGGTTTGAAGGGTTAAAGAGGAAACAGGTTCATGAGTGAAAAAATCCTTATACCTGGGGATCAGCGAGACGTGCTGCGTCGGGGTACAGGTAAAACTTGATTCCATCTAAGGCCCCTGGTAGTGTTAGACCACGAACAAGCAACACCGCCAGCATCACGTATGGAAAAGTAGCAGTGAAGTAAACTACCTGTGGGAAAGCCAGCATGCCAGTTATGACATTGTGACTTCAGAACATGTGATTTCAAAATAGAATGGATTATCAGTCATTTCTTGCAAATTGGATTCTCTGGAAAAGTCTTGAAATAGTACATGGCAGCAGAGAAGGTTTAAGAAATATGTCTTCAAAGCCTTACATAATTTTTGATGGAGATATTTATGTTTGTTGGCTAAAATGACAATGACATGTCAGTCATGTGTAGCCAGTAAAGCTAGCATAATATTAGTAAGATACATGGTTAGTGTCATCTCATAAAAGTAAAGTAATGCAATAAAAAGGTCTGTTTTATCAGGCTCTAGGTACTGTATTAGTTGCCATTTTCAGCAAAACAAACCTCAGAATTCTGACAAATTTTACGCTTTCTGAAAATGAATATTGATGAGTTTATCAGTTCAGAAGAAATTTGATCAAATTCTCTTTGACGTCAAAATTGATACAAATTGACAATGGAACCCTTAATAGTGAAATGGAAATAAAAATTGCATATACAGACAGACATTGTGCCAATAATAAACTCTATTTATATGCAAAATAATTTATTTGCAAAATACTTGGTAAAATTCTGGGAAGTTGCTTCTTTTTAATGTCTGTGGGATTTCCCATGTTCAGTAGTTTAATTGGGTCAAACAATCTGTAATTTATTTGCTAATACTAACTTTAAAGGTGCAGATATTTAAGCATGATATTTGATGAATTAGCATTGATTACTTCACAGCTCTGATGTAAATATTAAAAGGTGTGCCCCACTTTCTGTTGGTAGATTGTGAATAACCTTTACAAACACTAGTCTTCCAACTTACCTTTCCTGTGGACTTCACTCCTTTCCACACGCAGAAGTAACAGATGATCCAGGATAAGAGGAGACACAAAGCCAGTTCCCATCGCATATTGCCTAACTCATGTATACTTCCTGTTATATTCAGAACCCTCCTCCTGCAAATCACGTTTCAGTTACTATTATGTTGAGTTACTTTATGAGTTTAGTGTCGGTTTTTACTTTTGGATTTCATTTTTCTACTCACTCCCAAAACTCGGTCACTGGTGATGTTGCATTTGCTGCTGCCGTCCAGTTGATAAGATCAGGCTTTCGATCAAACTCCACACAGGTCTCTATTGAAAAGAAATAAAGCTTATTTTGACCATCAAAGCAACATGCAGGGAAATTAAGGATGACACTGATTACATTTTCTCATTTTTTACTGAACTATATTACTGTCAGATACATTTATGAACATGCCCACAGTGTAAATGTTCATACAAAGTGTGCTGACCCCAGTCAGTGTTGAGTGTTTAACAGTGACATCTGCTGTCGGTTTTGAGTATTACCGTTTAAGGCCTCAGGCTAAAGAGTCCGATATTTGGTGAGTGTTTCCATTGTAGACAGTCACGCAAGTGCATGCAGTCACGCTGTTTCTTACGTTGAATCCCGACGCTAGATCTGTCTGTACGTATCAGCACAGTGTTATTAAATGTTTGATGTTATAATCGGTAGTTTAAAGGATTTGTAGTTTGATGTATAATGATGAGTTGCAGCAGTTATTGTGTATTAATGCTAACGGAGATAAGCTAAGCTAAGTTATGCTAATTTGAATGCAGTTCCATGCTAATTACACTCGTATGAGAAAACTGATGAGCTAAGATTTGTGTGTTTGTTGTGTATTTGTGTGTAAAAGAATTGCGTTCTATTGAATAGTTGAAGTTGATGAAAGAAGCAACAATGGCTCCAATACAATCAGTAAAGTTTATTTTAAGGCTAAATGCTGTACAATGTAGGTGCAGTAGCTTTATATTGCAAATTATACTGTACTTATCTGGATATTTTCTGTATGTAATTTCAGTTTTACCATCAACCATCAATCACAACAAGAAACATCAATAAAACAAGAGAAAAACGAGACGTGGAAACTGAACACAAGCTTCATTAAAGCCAAATCCAGTTGAAGATTGTCTCTTCTCTTCCTTGGGTTAGCTATCTGTCTAGCTATGCTCAGCACAGCATCTGCAAGGACAGAATACAAAGTATTGCAGAAATTTCCAAAATCCAGTACTGCCAAAAGAAGAAGTAACAACTCATGAACTGCTTGTTCATGACTTGTTACTTTAAAGGACCATACTGGACATTTTGTATGTTTGAGCCTAATAAATTCAATTTTCATAACTTTACTGACAATCATTTCTCAAAGCATACTACTGGAACGGTGAATTAAAATTTTTTTTTTCCTCTCTTCCAGACCGCCATTGGTTTCAGTTCATTCTGGTACTCTATTAAAATCAACTTGTTGATACTTGAAACATTCCTGAGATAGGTAATCCATCATCGCGAACATGACATATATTCAGGTTTGTTTCAGAGTTATGTAATTTTAGCATTTAACCGCAATAAAAAGCGTGAAGTGAATGTATGTCTCCACCGGGGAATATAGTCCCAAAAGAAGACCTGTGTTTATCAAAAAATTTAACAACTCTGACTTCATAAGGCTGCGTCGCTATTAGCAGGTGAAGCATTGATTTTTAACGTGGGTGTATCGCTTGAATATTTGATTTTGAAAGATTAAGAGATTTTGCAAAATATCAGGAGAGCTGAAATATGGTTTTAACCTTTGGGAAATGGTTTTCAGTAATATAACATGTATGAAAATTTAATATAGGCTCAAATATGCAAAATGGCCAGTATGGTCCGTTAAGCAACATGCCCAAACATGTTTCACACAGTGTTTTGCAAGGGCAAATATTAAGACGATGAAATGCTGTGGCCGGACCAACAGGAGCACTTGGATGGACAGTGAGCTTGTGGGAGAAAGTTCACATACTGCACAGTATAAATGGGTGTGTTTATATGCGCCTTAATGTTTTTGAGAATTGCAATAGTGCTTCATAAAAAGTATTTTGCAACTAAAAAAACAAACATTTTATACATATTTTTATATCAGCCCTCATTTTGTGGTAACAGTAATGTATTTAGGCAGACTCTGCAAACTTATTTTGTGGTGCTTGATTTAAAATTAACATTGCTGCTAAATCAGGAAATGTAAACTTAACAGCTCAAGACTTGAAATGTCTCCAGCTTTTGGATTTTGCAGTCCAAACCCCAAACCAGCTCCTCAAACCTGCATAAAATATTAGGAATTTGTGAAATCTGAGCTGTGACAAAATCAGAAGGGCTCAGGAAAAAAAACAAAATAAACAAAAAACAAAACAAAACAAAACAAACAAAACAACAACAACAACAACAAAAAAAACAGTAAAGAAAGCAGCCAGCTTATTGTTTTTCTTTTTCTTTTTTTAGCAGCACGCTTACAAAGATTTGGAAAAGTACTAATAATATGGTGCCTACATTTAAAAAAAAAAAAAAAA
>VXCM01000752.1:0-72921 GCA_014773175.1 Lucifuga dentata
TGGCCAGAGTCTGGAGGACTGGAATAGGACTGTGAAAAATTTGTAAACGTGATGCTTTCGAAATGTTAAGTGTACTGCACATTTTTTATTGACATTTTTTTAAATTTTATTTTAGTTATTATTTTTATTGACATTTATTTATTTATTTATTTATTTTTTTAATGACATTTTTAATTTTTTTATTGACACATTTTTTATTTGGTATTTTACATTTTGAAGTATAATTGTGTCTGCACTTTTGTTATTTGATGCCTTGTGTATTGCAGTGAAATGGTACTTGTGCATTTTTCTTTTTTTTTGAAACATGATGCTTTTGAACTTTTAATGGTAACTGCACTTTTTTTATTTGGTATTTTACATTTTGTATTGAAAATGGTAATTGTGCACATTTTTTTTTTTTTGGAAACAACTTAATAAATGTTTTCTTAACAGAAGTGGCAATTTTTTTTATTTGACATTTTAATATATTTTATTAAGTAACTGTATTGACCTTATATTTTATTAAGTAATGTTTTGCATTTTAAAATACTACAACGGTCAATTTAGAGTCTCCAATTCATGTAACCTTNTTAAGTAATGTTTTGCATTTTAAAATACTACAACGGTCAATTTAGAGTCTCCAATTCATGTAACCTTCATGTTTTTGGGAGGGGTAGGTGGGAATCGAACCCAGGTCTCCTTGCTGTGAAGCTAAATGGCCCCGCCTTCTTCTCCCTCCTCCCTCCCTCCCTTTTCCCCTCCCCTTTCCCCGCTTTTTTATTTCTTTGCCCCACCGGGCAGCCAATCACAGGCCACCGTTTAGCCACCTGAGGTGGGGCAGAAGCGAGCCAATCACAATCAGAGTACAGCGTATTTAGAGTAACAATCGATAACTGTTATTAATATTTTTCCTATATTTCCGACATGACAAAGACGGGAAAAGGAGGCGCGTTCTGGGCGCATGCAATGCGTCAATACGTCCAGGGCAAATACCACGCACCGGTCAGAAGCTCGGTAGTAAAAAGTGGAAAGATGTGATCAAGCGTATTGATCAGTGATCAGTGATCACGCCACAATAAACAGCAGTCAAAAGATTTGCTAGGAAATGTAATAGCATGCATATGTGGCTACCATGAGGTATTTATCTTGCATTTGTCACACTGAAATTAACATAACAGTATTAAGCATATACTGCAATCTATACTTTATTGTAGTATCCTGTCATAGGAGGAATAAGGAAAAAAGCCATACAAGTCGTTTACATAAATAATAAATGCATAAATAATTAATAAATACATAAATGAACAAAGCAAATATTTTACACAAGTTGTGTGTGTGTGTGTGTGTGTGTGTGTGAGTGACATAGAAAAGCATAAGACACAGCAAGTGCAGCACAACTGTACATGTTGCTCATCCGGAAAAAAAAAAACCAGTCCCTACCAATGTTAGAAACCAAACCTACACCCTTGCGCTTAGACTTCCTCCATCCCTTTAATAACTACTGACTATTTTAAGGAGTCCTCATCTTCTCTATACCCTCTGTCGTAACAGCTTCCATTTCTGTCCTCAAGTGTTTCATCAAGGCACATCTTTCGATCAGCAGGGTTTCTTGTTGCCCCTGTTGCTCCATAATGATTCCCATCTTGTCTGGAGGAGAGGTGGATTATCTCTCCTTGTCCTTCCATGAGGCTCTCTTTGTGTATTTTCTGTGCGAAAGAAACAGGAAGAAAGGATGATGAACTGCCATCCATTATGTGAATGATCTTTTCCATTTTTAAGGTTTTGTGTTTGTTGATTTGAATAACAGCAATGTTAAATGAAAATGTTGATGGTGTCTGTACATGCAAACTGTTGTACCTAATCACATTTTTAATACTCAATATTTTTGTTACACATTGACATCAATTTCTTGTCACAAGAAATGGATTTCACTACCACTACAATTAATCAAGGGTTTTTTTGTTTTTTGTTTTTTTTTTAAAGGAAGAAACAGTTGGCAGCACTTTTTTTGTTCATCATGATGAGTTCTACATTACCTCATTATGGTCACGGTGATATTCATCTATGGCATATTGGTATTTGGCTGCATTTAGTCCAAGTAGACCAGCTAGTCTCTCTCCAAGGAAATCAGAAGCTGTGGAAACAAAGATAGGATGACTCGATGAGACTTTCTTATGCAGCTAAAAAATACACTTGCCGTTTATGCAGGCCATGTATTTTACAATTACAGCTGAGAATGTGACATCACATACTCAACAGTGACATCCTTCCGACTAGAGCAGCCACATTCTTCCATGACAACTTGGCCTGAAGACAGAAGACAAAAAAAAAAAAAAGNAAAAAAAAAAAAAAAGTAGGTATATTAGCAGATATAATGTGAATGTTAATCAGTGAGATCTATCATTAAAAGCAAAAATTTCCTGCCCTTTCTGCTGGAACTCTGAAGGGAGACTCATTTGATGAGTTCTCATTTTCCTCTTCACTGTCTTCCTCTTCCTCCTCCAGTGTTTCACCGCTGGAGAAGTGGATGATCCTCTTCTGTCCAGACAGAGCAGGTCCCCCAAACTCTGTTTCCTGGATGTCAGTTTCCTGACAGATTGGACAGGTCTTTACATAAACATTTATTTGAAATGTCTTTAATATGTTACCTGACACACTGTCTTGATCATACATGTTGTCATTTTATAGGCTGCTGTAATTTGTGCATCAGTACAGCAGGTTCCCCAATGACAACATGGCAGAGTACATATTGACCAAGGGATAGTCACAAACACCTCCTTGAACACAATGCTATACTGCTTCATCTCAGCATTCATTAGAACAGAAGCTGTAACTAGCACCAGTTTATCCTGCTTAACAACCTCAGCATAAGCAACACTTACTTCCTGGTGGCTGTTGTTCATTCTTTGGATAGGTTTTTGTCTTTGCAAAGCCAATGCGAGACCTGTGATTCTTTCTCACTTCACAGCTGTTTGTCCAGAGGGAAAGACAACTGGAATGCAGGATGCAGGATCAGCCTTGAAACCTGACGCCAGATACAGCAGTGTAAAGTTCATCACAGACAGACAGGTAGTTATGAGCTGCCACTGGAAAGCAATTCTTAGTTTCAGGGGTTGGGTTTGTTGCGGTGTTGATAACGTCAAGGCTTGTAATTAGCTTTACCCAGTTTGATATTAACGTCATCATCCTTTTCCTCTTGACACCAGAGAAAATTTTGTTCCACAATGTTTGACACAGTTAAATTTGAGACATGCTTATTAGAACTTTACTGACAAAGTAGATTTCATTTGAAATATTCGAAGAGGCCACTTTTTATAGCTGCATCATTAAATATAAATCAAAAATTCTAAATGGCTTAGGCATCAGTTATACATATTTTCCTGTAATTCAGTCTGATGTTTTGTATCATTAGAAACATGAGGTTTGACTTAAAATTGAGTTCTGAGGATCTAAACCAGGATTTAATACACAGATTATGTTTGTAATTATGAACCAATGTATTTAACACAAGGCATATAGGATCTGAAGAACATATACATTAACATTTATATTGACATGCAAACACATATGTATGACTCAGGTTATACAGTATGAATGATTTAATACCTTGGAAACACATTTTACATGAAGAATACCAGTAGATTAATAATGAATTACAGGAGTGTACAATGTAAGTTATGTTTGCATCAATTAAAGCACTAAGAACTAGCACTGATCCAATTTCTGTTATCAATTAAACTTATTTGCTACAATTAAAATTAAACCAATTAAAGCCAGATCACAAGGAGATAAGTTCTTCTAACCACTGTTAATTTGATCCTCATTGAAATTCCCCAACAAGTGAATATAAAGTGCAAAGGCTATGAAGAAATTATACACAACGAAATTAGCTTGTCTGCTTTTTCAGAACTGTGATGGTGTGTATCTCGGTTAAAGGTACAGCTTCAAACCAAATAAACATTAAAAGTGAGTACACAACCAGTATATTACAAGTTATACAAAGCTTCGTTCAACTGAGTTACGCTTCATCTGATATCACTTCATTTTACAAGTGAAAAAGTTTTGAAATATGAGTTAGCAGCTCTGGAGCAGCTCTTCAGGAACAACTGACATCGATGAAAAAATTCATGTGCTTCATGTGCGCTCTCAGAATACACCTTATTAATGTTCATTTTCTGTGTCAACCATCTGCTAACGGTCAAGCCAGTCTATGTTTTTTAATAAAGGGGATAATACACACCTGTAAATGGACACATCAACTACTGACAACATTTCTCAGCGGGTAATATTGATGAATTCATTTAAAGGACCATGCTGGTGATTTTGCATGATTGAGCCCAATAAACACAACCTGCATACAAGTTACATTACTGCCAACCAGTTTCCAAACATACTACTGGAGTGGTACATTTTGAAATTTTTTTCTGACCTTCCAGACTGCCACCAGGTTCATTCCAGTATGCTATTAAAATCAACTTGTAGAGAATTGAAATGTGCTTGAGATACATAATCCATCACAGCAAAAATCATGCTGTTATTTTTTTGTCAGTTGCTAAATTTAACTGATCCAAGACAGAACTACATGGAAGAAAAGTACGCCAGGAGAAAATGGCTTTTCCTGACAAATTAAAAGCACCATGCCTTTTACAATTGTGCATAAGTGTTAGCAGGCAAAACATTGAATTTCAAGGTACGTGTATTACCTGAAATTTTGATTTTGAAAGATTAGGGGATCTGGTAAAATAACACGAAAACTTAAATAAAATTTTGTTTTGGAAAATGGTTGGCAGTAATGTAACGTGTATGCAGGTAGCATTTAATGGGCTCAAAAATGCAAAATCACTGGTATGGTCCTTTAAAGTTAACGAAGAAAATCAGCATCATAGAAGATTTGAGTCACTTTGGGTTAAAGACGGTCATAAGAGAGTTTTCAACTAAAATCCTATTCCATAACAATAAAAATAAATTAAAAGCTGCTATGCGGGACATTTTACATAATCCCAAAATATTCATAACTGCGTGAGAGTACAATTTACTATTACCAGAGATAACTGAATAGTAAAAGTAGAAATCAGCTATCTCATGTACAAAAAGAACTACAGTAGATGCATCATGCAATCTAAAAAACAAAAAAAATTGATCATAAAATGCTACAAAATAAACAAACCATATCAGCAATAACCCACAAAGTCTTGTTTGTGATTTACGTTTGTACCAATTCATGTGATTTTGATGAGGACTCGTATGTTTTATGTGACAGTCCTAAACAAAATGGTCATTTATAAACAGGTTAATAGAGAGAATCGTTCAATAGGACAGTTCTCATTATCTGAGGCATCTAAAGGAACCCAGAGAGCTCCAGTGCCAAAAACGCGAGAAACTCAACAACTCAGAGATTATTATCAGTAAGTGCCCACATAGGATCGCTTTACAATGCAGCTGAAGGCACCGTTTAAGAAAATACTAAACCTATAAGGCTTATTTATCAACATGATACTTGAAATGACCTCAAAGAAAGATCTAATTTAAAGTGATCCTTTTAATTGACTAACCATGCTTTGAAAGAAGCATCCATCATTTAAACTGTTTTGCATTTACTTTCTTAAACTTCTTGCACAGGCAGTTTGGGGGGGATTAAAAAACAATGACATAAATCTAAGCTGTAAAGAGGCTTTAAATGGCTCTGACTTAGATTAAAGGATAACAGCTGATGGGTGATAAGGTACTGTTATACCCAAATATTATATGTATGTTTCAGCATAAATGTAAAACACCATGACATAACAAAAAAAAAAATTATGTTTCCTATGGAGATTTACATTTACATGTAAGTGAATGGATGCCATCAGTATAATAGATGGTATTGAGACATGAGTGGAAAATGGAATTTACAGAGATGTTTAGGAGATGACGCAGCCTGTGTCCTTTTGAGGCTTCAAATCTGGCTCCTTCACTGGTTTCACTTCCGCCTCCTTGGGTTTGGCCTACAAATCAAAGCAAGACAAGAAGAGAAAATGATAAGTACTTAGTAATAAGCAAATTAATCTCATAAAAAAAAATCTAAGTTTCTTTAGCATTATACTGTCATCTAGGATGGCTTGAAATAAAGTTTCGGGTGAGCTGCGGTACCTTGTCATTTTTGGCTCCCTTGGTCAGGTCAAAGGTGGCGTAAACTTGTGGCGTGCACTGCTCGCTGAGGGCCGGCATCTCAAAGGGGGTTGGCTCAGCGAGTCCATAGCTTGCCTTCAGCTCCAGCTGGGGTGCCTCAGCGGGAACCTTGTGGAAATATCTGAGGAATACGTCCAAACGCAATTAATGGGGGCAAATGAATTAAAACATTTTTTCCTACCTTTCAGACCGCCATTTGTTTCAGTTCATTCTGGCTTGAAATGTTCTTGGGATAGATAATCCATCATTGTGAACAAGACATATATTCAGGCTTTTTTTTTTTTTAAGTTACGTAATTTTAGCATTTAAGCAAAAAGTGCAGCGTGAATGTATGTCTCTTTGTCTTCTTTTGAGACTATATTCCCAAAAGAAGAACTGTGTGTATCGAAAAATTTAAACGACCATGACTTCATAAGGCTGTGTAACTATTAGCAGGCAAAACATCGATTTTTAAGGTGGGTGTATTGCTTGAATATTTGATTTTGAACAATTAAGAGATTTTGCAAAATATCAAGAAAGCTGAAATATGGTTTTATCCTTTGGTGAAATGATTGTCAATAATCTTACGTGTATGAAAATTGAATATATTAGGCTCAAACATGCAAAATGGATGGTATGGTCCTTTAACGTTACTAAAGACTGGCAAAGTAGAGTGCCATCTGGTGGCATGTGTATGTTACTTCAAAATACATTAATATTTGCATGGGCCAGTAACAGATGTACACCCACATTAATAAACCCAGCCTTTATTTGAGACTGGCCTTTATTTGTTCGTGCTGACCACGCCCCTGGCTATATTTACATCTTTGCCATTATTTGAGTACTGGTTTTTATTATGGTATGTTTGTAATAGTGCACAGGGAGCCAGTACTTATAACAGGTACTGCAATCAACCAGTAATAGCTGGTTGAGATACTGCAATGATCATCCTTACTTTAGCTTATCAAGTGTGGACTTGTGTCTGCTAGAGGGTGCAATATGCCATTTCAACTCCTTCAGACATTCTGCATGTTTATTCTATGCAGCTAGATTTGCATACATGCTTGTAAAATAAGCATTACTAAGAGGATTTCCTTGCACATCTTTACTTGTGCAAATACGTAAGTACTGCCACGAAAATATGAACATGCATGTTTTGTGTTTGCATGACACTTAGTAAAAAATATTGTTCTTTCCACCGAAGAAAAACAATGCAATACAGTATATCTGAGGATGAGTGAGCATGCACACGTGCAATTGTGTGTTCGCCTTGTGTCTAACTCACATGAAGCCATTCTCTCTCTGGCACTTCTCCAGTGTGTTTTTAATGAGGGCACCCAGTTTGAGGAAGAACAGCTGCTCTGATGGTTTGGCCGTGGTGCCTGGGCCTTTGGTCTGACGATACTCTTTACACAGCGCCTCGGCATTGGAGTAACCTAAACACAGCAGCCGTCAGGTTAATCCAAGGCAAAACGGGCCGTTAAGCAGAGGAAGCAAGCAAAAAGAGAGACTGAACAGGAATAAAAAAAATACTGCAGCAGAACTAAGAAATTGCAAGTTTTTCCTCATTGGTGTCTTTTTTAATCCATTATGATCTATCATTTTTACTTTTACTACATGTTGCTGAACTCTACCATATGTAATTAGTAAGTAAAGATCTACTTTATACTTGCATCTCTTTTCTAACAACTAAAAAATATATATATACCAAAATTAGGACACTTTAAAATTAACCTCAGCACTACATTAATAATAGAATCTATTTTATAACAACATGCTTTTGTGTGTCACATTAACTTAATGTGTTTTTAATTCTATTCCCTTCATTTGAACTTAATTTTTTTCTTTTTTCGTTGTGTTATATGCTGTTTTTATTGTTCACAAATGTACTTTTATCCTTTTAGGTTAAGCACTTTGAATTACCTTGTACAAAATGTGCCATATAAATAAACTTTCCTTGCCTAACTTCATCTGACTGCTACTTGCTGTTTGTAACAAATTAAAATGGCTGTGTTAAAACCAATCAAGGGTAGCACTTAGTTCATAGAGAATTATAAATTTAACTGGATGAACAGAAGCATGTAATATATGTTCTATATTTGGCAGATCTAAGATAACAACCCAAAGGTAAATCTAAGACATACACTTTTCTGCTTCCTGGAGGGATCTTATGGCCTCACCACACTTATCACTTGTCAGCAGCGTCTGTCCATGATAGCAGTATGCCTGCAAACAGAATTTATGAGCATAATCAGAAGACTTGAGGTTTGCAAGAATCAGAGGCTGAGCAATCCTGACTTGTCTTCTCTCTAAAGCAGAGAATTCCACATCAGAGGCAGATGGATACTAAGTGAAGTATGCCTAGATTAACAACAGCTAATATTAAAAAACTCCTCCTTCAGTTTGGACTTACAGTCCAGCAAGGAATACGTGAGAACTTACGTAAGCCATGTAAAAGTGCTGTTTCAGCTGAAGATATTTCCTCCACTTGCTGCTGTACTCTGGTTCCAAGGTGTTCAGTGTGTGGTCTATACAGACAGAAATACGGACCTTTAACAGCCTTTTACAAGTGCAATGGAAAATGCTTTATCATTGTATTGATGCCTGACCTGATATTTATTTAAGCAGCATAAAATAAAGAGGGACAAATAATTCCCCTCAGGCAATAAGAACTGTAATTCTTTCAAAGTTTTTAAAGCCTTCAACTGTGGAAATACTGACCCGCTTTTTGATAGAAGTTTGCTGTCTCAAAGGCCAAAGCTGCAATGAGTGTGGCATTGTGTTTCAGCTCAATCGCTCTGGCAATTGTCACTGTAAAAATGAGAAAGATATACTATAGAAAGTCATGGCAGGAAACGTATGGATATGTCTGCTCTGATCACAACCCAGACTACATTAATTATGGTGAAATAGACAGTCACAGGTTGAGATTCCTTTTCTCCACACCATTGACATGCCCAATTTAAAAATATTTGGTCGCAGAAAAAAAAATGCTACATGAGCATATTCGTATTGGGGAAAAAAATAATATTCAGGTTATATTTCAAATTATGACAACTACCAACAATGTTATTAGTCATAAAGCGGATATATGAATTAAATTTTGTGACCAATAAACCATTAACCAATTAACTTTTCAGAAGACTCAGGCAGATCAATCAAAGCTGGTCTGCACACCCACACAGTCCTAAGAAAAGTCTAATCAGCCAAAATAAGTACAAAGATGTATGTGTCGGTGTTCCATTTTTAAAAAGATAACGCTTTCAAATGGCCAGTACAGAATTAAAAGCTGAAGCTACCTTCTTGTGCTTCTGCTTGGCACTGGATTATATATGCGTCAATCACTCTGGGCTCCAGGTCTCGACCCTTTTCGGCTGGGGTAATGAGGCGAGGGATGTGAGCTTCCTGTCATAAACAATCCAGAGAAAGCGCCGGGTTTTTTTTAAGCCATTTACAGATATTTAATTTGTTAACAATCTACTAACTCATTTGAGAAGCTGTTATTGTATCTACCTGAGATTCATGTCCAGCAAGGAACTAACAGAATGAAATGTTCTCTTTTTCATGAGTCAGGTGGCAACATCCATAACCTTTTGAACCAATAACTTGTAGCAGCATGGTACTGAATATGATGTTTGAGGTCACTAGAATGGACTTGTCTAAAATTAAGTCGGACGAGAGTTACTTTGTAGAGAGGAATCTAAATTGTATTCACAGCACCAAAACTGCATCACCTTCATACTGCCAAAAAACATAACTGAAAAGGAACGCTCGTGTGCATCTACCTTGAGGTTTTTGAATATCCCAGCAGCAACTTTCAGGCTCCTGTGAACATCTTTCGCTTCATCCTCTGTTATGCTAATAAACAGGCAAACATGGACTTAAGCAAATAATGTAGTTTAAAGTAGCAGTGTCATATACAATTGTATGGTCTTAAATGATTCATATACACCAAAATTGGTAAAATATACATTAAATAAATACAAAGATAAAGACAAAAAGCAAGTAAATTAGGCCTACTTTTCCTTCCCTGCTAGTCTTGATGCAAACTTAGTGTACCAGATGGCCACGTTGAAGGCCATAGAGACCAGTTCAAAGACTGCATCCTGCTGGGCACTGGGAGGATAGCAAAGACACACAGAAGGATGATGAATAAGCTGCAGCACAAACACAGGTCAACAACAGTAAAATGAAAAATTAGCATGTACAAAACAATGTTGTGTTTTTGCTATAGCTGGTAATTTTGTGCACTGTAGAAACCGCTAGTGTACTGTAATCACTAGGATCAGCAAGTTTAAGTATCTCTTACAAGCCTTTGTGGTAAAGCAGCACTTAGGACAGAAACCATAGTATGAATTGGGTTCTGTGTGGTCAACAGACCTGAGATGTTCACATAATAGACTGATAAGATGCTAGATTCAGTAGCACCAAGGTTGGATGTGTGAGCATTTGTTCGCTGTTTCCACTCAAAGCATACAAAGACTATAAATAATGTTTAAGTGTTCATGTTCCAGTTATTAAATATGATCATGTCTGGTATTCCTCAGAATTCTTTAATCTATCACCTACTGAGGCTATGATAATGTGATTCATTTACAACAATGGTAACTAACTTAAAGCTAATCTGTCATTCAAATATAAGGCGTCAAAAGCAGTGAAACATCTTCATAAGTCAGCAGTTGAAGAACATTTCATATTCAGTATTTATGTACTTGTTAAACTGCAATCAGCGCTTATTTGTACCTTGGTGTGTTTCCTTGTAAGGTGTCAGTCCACTTGAAATTCTGGATGAACCTCATTTTGTTATCCTGTGTAGTTCCATCCAAGGATAAGATAAATCCTATTGTACCATAAACCAAATTTCAAAACCAGCAGCAGCTTGTTAGTAGCTTTGTACAGTAATCAAAATAAAGGTAATGTTAGAAGGCAAAAAGAGAGACAGTTAACACAATGAAACAGGCTTAAAGTTTGCCAAGCACATTTGTCTAACATGTTTACAGGGAAAGTAGTTCCTTCATATTTTTCAACAACTATGCCCACAGTTATTAATTGTACAAATATGTAAAATTTTGACTTTCGAAGCAGTTCAATTAGAGACATACCTTGTAGGAGGGAGAAGTAAGCATCTGTGGCGTTTTTCATGATCTCTGGGTTGCAGGTGAGATCAGTGAACATTTCCAGCAGTCTTGCTCTGGTCGTCCTCAGGTCACTGAATGTGTGGAAATTTTTGTTTTAAAAATCACTCAATCATGCTGACTACTAAATTATTTACGATGACTGTCATATGCAACCCATGACCATCTTGTCATGTGAAAAGGCGATTGTGATCACTGTTGTGATCATTGGTCATTGATGCCAGTGGCAAAGGCATTACATCATCATGGGAGAGTGTGCGGGCAAACTGCATCAATATCAAGACAAAAACACCAAACATGTCTGTCCAGTGATCATGGTCATACAGTAACCACAGTCCATTCTGATAACATTTTCATCAGAGTATATCAGAGTGTTATTAGAGTATAAAGCAGAGATAACATACTTGCATATCTTATTGGCGGCAGGACTCCCGGCCACTCCATAGAAATTAAAAGAAACAGGCGCCGTGGCCTTCAGTGGGTTTCTGTGAAACCAATGTGCCATTCTGTGGCTCAGATGAGGACACACCTTAAAAGGTTAAAAGACATAGTTATCAGAATTTCTGGTATTAATACTGTACGGTTTGGATAAAAGAGAGGTGATAATTCCATGACTAATGTATATACAGTGGGTGTATTTTTTAAGAAGGCAATATTAAATAACATTAACTAGCATCGTGTTGGCTAGCGTCAATTTGCCGTTACAAGTCGCTAGTGACCGTACTAGCGTACTGACAAGCAACTGCTTTGCCCCTTTCTGGAGTAATCTTATTGAAGAATTTATACAAAAAATAATTTTGGTGACATAAACTGTCACTGTTTATTTTTACAAGCTATTTGTACATCTGTTGTAGGCAAAAAAAAAAAAAAAAGNAAAAAAAAAAAAAAAAGTCTATTACGTAAGCGACAAAAGCAACACCTAACAGCTAACACTGCCCATATCTACCAACATAACCAAGCGTGATTAACGCTAAATGAAGCTATACAATGCTTGAATCGTTAAATGACTACATAAATTATTCAAGGAGTTCAACATAAAAGAAGTCATTACCGTTTCCTCACAACGCTATGGGTTTGAGAGTTGATACCCGTCTTGGAAAGTCTGACATAGACAACTTACTTCCGGAAATAAACACGGAATGGACTCTAGCCAATGAAAGCACAGGATTCAGTCACATGACGTGCGCCAGGAAAATAGCCTGGATCATAGCGCAGATTATCTTTTCTTCATAGCTCCGCAGTGTCCTAATATGAGAAATTAACTGTTTTGACTCCAAAGGCCTAAACGTTGTATTAAAACATGTCATGAACATGGATATTTTATCAACCTGTTAGGATATTCTGTCCAGAATGAGCAATTAATCTAACTGCATGAATTTTCATCCTCAGTGAGAGAATTCAAATTTTTTATTTCCCCATTTTGGCAATCATTGAGTGAACAATGAATAGCTATTTTCAAGCTATCAGAGAACAAAGAAACATAAAATGACAAAGTTCTGGTCCGTGTATTCCACAAACTGAGTCGTGAAACAACCCACACATCAGAGAAAAGCATTATCACAAAATTATGACATACTTACTTAAATCCTACATAATCAGTTGTGCTTTTCAGTAAAATATGATTTATTTCAATCTCAATAAGGCACATAACAGTTACAGAAACAGAACATCTGAAGAGGTGAAGCAAACTCAGGTAAAAACACAAATTTGGGCCAACATGTTACAAGCATAACCCCACGTTGATGCAATGCAATACATACTGAATACATTGCAAAAATGGTATGGAATGAAGATTCCTTTGTGACAACATTCATGGTCATTTTAAATAAAATCCATTTTCACTCAATATCAACCAGAGAAAGACACAAACAAAAAATATGTACAGTATCATGAGAATTTTAAGTCCAAAGCACTGGCAAACAACACTGGCAAATAGCCATTACTGTAATTATATTACAGCAATTACCATTATAAGTACTATTCAACTAAAGGTTACAACTTTAAAAATCTCTGTTAGAATAGGTTTAGGCACAAATAGTCAATCTAAGGGCACTTTTGGTCAGCTTTTAGGCAGCGACAAGATCCTCATTTTTATGTCACTGTGTTAAATTATAAAAAGGCATCTTCAGGGGTGGCAGAACAAAACAGTTTCACAAAATATCTACTGCCAGGAAAGAAACACCTTATAAACTCAAACCATTTAATTCATGTCTCATTATGTTACATCCTAAAACATCTTATAATAAAGAATGTGCAAATATAGAAAAGCAGAATCACAAATGACCCTGATGATTGCAAAAGAAGAATCTTTATAAGACTCCAAAAGGTCATTTTCCCCTATCAGAAAGCAAATATACAGTCACAAACAAGCATCAAGTCAATATCAAAGTCAGTTCTTGCTGTTATAACCAGGAAGCAGCACACTATGTACAAATTTAAAAGTGGGTGCTAGATGGGAGTTTTTTGTTATTAGTTTGTTTTTTCAGTGAATGTTGTCAAGTCCACCTCAATTCAATAGACCCTGTTCATAACAGACAAAAACTGAAGTTACCATTAGTAACACAAATTCCATTATGTGCATGAAAAAAAAAAAAAAAAAAAAAAAAAAAAAANAAAAAATCACTTTTACAATAAGTCAACCTCCAAGCCAATAAACCAAACATTGCATCTTTGTATGATATTGAATTATTCATATATACATTTTAATAACCTACATATAGGTTTTTATATTACATGTGCTTGTGGTTGCACTGAAAATTGTACCGTAAATAGCACGTTTGAAGAAAAAAAAACAAAAAAAACATTGCAACTGAATGTTTCATTTCATGTTAACATTGCAGGTCAATATTTTAAAACAACACATAACAGTATGTTGAGCTGCATGTGGAAAAACAATGTTCCAGGCAGTGTTCAACATACAAAAGCAATTATTTCCATTTACAAATAAAATTGCAAATTATTGTGATACCATTTACTCTCGTTTAATGTTAGTGAACAATAAATCTAGTTGGTCTGATGACATGAAATGAACATCATTGTTGAGCTTGCATGCATCACGCAGCACACAAATATTGAAAAGGTCTTTGGCAATTGTGCAGCTTTGGTGGTTAAAAAAAGATTTAAAAACCGTGTACATGCAACATGCTGTGACTTGATTTGATCCTGAATCTTGGAAGACATTCTGAAACATGAATGGAGCATAAATCTAAGTGAAAAGTGAACCCACTGTGGCCTCAGAAACCCTAAAAAGCTGTGTAGCAATGGCACATCTGCAGAATATATTTTACCCATATCGTTTTGAGAAAAGGTAAGGTTCAAAGACGCTTGACATAATTGTTGCATAGAATGTGGTCTCGTACATCTCCCCATCCTCCATTCTTCATATGTGCCTTGTGTTCCACTACTTCTGCACCCTTGAGGACAAGAGACGGAGGAAAGAGGCCATCTTTGGCTGTCTGTAGGGCCTCCTCAACCCTCTGCAGAGCCCATTCTGGTCTGCAGTTCTCCTTCTGGTGAAGGCCACAGTCTCCAGTGTGAAGGACCCGGGACCCCTGCGCCACAAGTACTTTGAGGGGCTTTATGATGCAGGTTCCTGAGAGGTGCTGCAGAGTCCAGTCCCAGTTGTAGTCGTCATAGGTGCAGAATGCGTTGCTGCAGCCCATCAGTTTGTAATATACCTCCTTAGAGATGGCCATGCCTATGTTGTGTTTTGTGGACATCCATCCAGTAGTCATCACCTTATTGGATAGCGTGGTAAAATCTACCAAGCTGTTGTGGTTACCCAAAGCCAACATGTCACAGTCAGAACAGCTGTTCTTTCTAAACTCCAACATTGATTTATAAAAATGGAAAAAGTCTGGTAAGATGTAATTGTCCTCCTCCAAAAAGATCACAAAGCCACTGTAGCCCTGCATTGCCTGCACTCGCTCCCACACAAAGTGCATCTTCCACCACCAGTGATGTTTGGTTTGCGTTATAGAGGCTTCCCTGTAGTGTCCGTAGGAGTCAGGATGCTCTGCATTGAGGCATCCTGTTTTTTGGGCCTCGTCCTTGGGTGTATCACGTGGACAGTCCCGTGGATCCTGCCCAGGAAACTCAGTGGGATACAGCTGAGTGCTAAAAGGGAAATAAATTTGCAGCACCTTGCAGAATGTTATCCTTTGCACAATGGCGTTTATTTCCTCTGAAAAATAGTCGTGGCTAAAGATCAGGAGGAAGCTGTGGACCTCAGCAGCTTTCTCTAGTGACCTGATGAGCAGCTTGAGGTACTCAGGCCTGTTGTGAACCTGCACAACCAGCACCAGAAGCGGTTCCCCTGGAAACTTATCAGCATTGAGAATACACTGCTTGTGATTAGCACTGTAAACGGACTGACTCAATTCAGAAAGCAACCCAAAGTTCAATTTCACCATGTCGCCACAGTGCTGCGCTTGACTTCCCTGAACCACGTTATTTTTTGTGTCATCATCATTAACTATTAACACACGTGTTGAAAATAAGAGAGTCCCAACAACAAAGGAAACACCCAGCAGAGCGAGTATATTCCTCTTCACCAGCCTAAACCTCATTTTTTTTTCTCAGCTTTGGGGCACAACAACACGCCTTTCAATCACTTCAGCGTCGCGTGCGTCTTCGTCGCCTGTAACATTATTTCTGCGTGCGGCAAAATTCCACGCGTCACGTCACGCGCGTTAAAAGAGGTGTCAAAAACTTTCCTACTGGCTGTTTTCCCCTGCGTAGAGTTGTCTGTCCACTTTCAAACCGCCGACAACCGTCTCCTTGCTTGCGTTTTCGGTCACCTGCGGACAAAAGCGGGACGCAGCGCAGCGAGCTGGTGAACATTACGCACTCGTCAAATTGCGATCATGAGTGGAAAATAAGAGAATGAATTTTATTTGACTTACCCAAACGAGGTGTGCTGTCAGCACAAACACACCAGGAAGAGGACGATGGTACAAAAGTCCATCCTACAGTACAACAGTGTCTTATTGACTGCTGACGTGTACAATCCAGCCAACAGGAGAGAGCGAGTTTCTGCTGAGCGAATCGCTGTCTGCCTCCAGCTGTGTAATTGGAGAAGGAAATGTAAATGAAGTGCAGCGCCTTGAGAGAAGAATACCTGTTATGTTTTGTTTTTTTTTTTGCCTCTTGAGAAAAGAAACTGCAAAATATTAAAGGACCATACCACCCATTTTGCATGTTTGAGCCTAATCAGTTTTCATACATGTTACATTACTGACAACCATTTCCCAAAAGATAAAACCGTATTTCAGCTTTCCTGATATTTTGCAAAACTTCTTAATCTTTCGAAATATTCAAGCAATACACCCACCTTAAAAATTGATGTTTCACCTGCTGATAGTTACGCAGCCTTATGAAGTCATGGTGGTTTAAATTCTTCAGTAAAGGCAGGTCTTCTTTTGGGACTATATTCCCTGGTGGAGACATACATTCACACCGTGCTTTTTATTGCACTTAAATGCTAAAATTATGACACTTTGAAAAAAAAGCCCTGAATATATGTCTACCTACCTACCTACCTAACTACCTATCCCAAGAACGTTTCAAGTATCAACAAGTTGATTTTAATAGCATACCAGAATGAACTGAAACCAATGGCAGTCTGGAAGGTACGAAAATTTTTTTTTAACTCACCATTCCAATAGTATGCTTTGGAAAATGATTAAACTAAGCTTACCCATCTGAAAATTGAATATATTAGGCTCAAACATGCAAAATGAATGGTATGGTCCTTTAAAGTTACTTTCTGGATGGACCTCGTTAAAATGTCTCTATCATTTTCAGGAAAATCTATACAAAGTTTTCTAATATATTATATGGGTTTTACCTGTGATAATTTTGGGAATATTCTCAAAAAAATACCTTGTTTTCAATATTTAACAGCTTTAAAGGGAAATGGTTGTAACTATGAAACAGTGTTTATTTCACAAACTATATTAAGTATATCACAAACTGAAATTTGGTGTTCAATAACTCTTCTCAAGAATGACTGGGCTTCGTGATGGCTGTTGGTCATAACTTTTTGAGGCAGTCTTTTAAGAGTTTTGGTTTTCACGATGCCTTTGTTAAAGAAATCTGTTTGTTTTATGAAGACATAAGTAACTCTGTTATACTACAAACTGGCACTGTTAAGAGATTTAATATTGTACCTTGAGTCGAACAAGGTTGCCAATTATTATCATTCCTCTTTCTTTTAGTGGCTGAACTGCTTTCTCGAAATGTCTGAATGACCAAATCTCAAAGGCATCACTATTTTTGACAAAAATAATTCAAATTGCCCAACTAGCCAAAGATCCACATTGTTTCTAAAGCCTCTGTGTTATCCCTTAATATTCCCATATATGAAATTATGTCCTGTCATCCATTCAAATATACTTCTATCAAAACATTTCAGTGAAGGATTCTTTTAAACATATTTAACATATATTTTTATTTCTCAAACAGGATTACAAGACAGTGTTTAAAATTTTCTGTATGCATTTATAGTGACCTGAAGCTTCTGGATTTTCTGTACGATGTGTTAAGTTATACAGCTATCCAATATATTTCTTTTTAATTGAATTAATTAATTAATTTATTTATTTTTGCATATAAAATTTCTACAAGGACCATGTATTAAGTGATACAGCAAGGCTTTCAGGGAAAAAGGACTCTCCCTCTTGACCCTTAGGTGATATGTTCAGGTTTGACCGATTGAAGAAGAAATCGTTCTGTTGTTATGAGTTTCTCCCAGACACAACAATTGGAGCCAGAGTCTGCATAATACCTGAAACTGCAAGGAAACTCAATACACATGATAAGAGGGTGATTTTAAAAGGCAAAGGAGCTAGAGATACTTAAGCTAATATCATAGCATGGGAATCTTTGTGAAGCCCGTATTGCTGCTGACACATTAAGAGTTTGTCTTATGTTTGATTTGTAATATCAAAATAGCATGTTTTTAATAGCATATTTTTACACCTTTTTAATGACCTAAATGTTATCAACCATATTTGCAAATCACTCTGAGTTACTCTGTTACATGAGATTTGCTATAGAAGTAAAGGTTGGTTTAATTTTCTGAGCCACATGTCATTTCATGCAATCACAGGCCTTTTTACCTAATGACAATAGCAAACAACGTCATATTAGCAAGCAATGACAATGACAAGCTGTGAGAATGTGACATAGTTAAACTAAACATGAATGCACTATAACACACATAGAGAGCTGTTATTAAAGTTGGCATCACCTCTTTACAATCTGTCACCTTCATGAAGTGTTCATATGCGTGTTGTCGCTGAGACAGCTGGAATACTTCCTCCAGATAACACAGACAGAAAGGGCATGCAGCCCGACTGAGATAAGTTGTCACCTGGGCTCAAATACATGAAGATGTAAATCTTGTGGTCTGCCATTTCAGGCAGCTGCTGCTTATAGCTCAGTGAATTCACATGTATCAGCCACACACCACTCAGAAACTGAAACTTTACTGTGTTTGGAAATCTACATATTAAGGGAACAAAAATAAAAATAAATTAGGAAGGTGTGGCATTGTTTTCCTGTATTTTGCTGAGTTATTTATTCTTCTCTTAAACCAACAATTAAGACAGAACGTACTTCGATTTGTATTTTCTAGCTAATTTCTATGCAGAATTTTTTTTTATTTTTTATATTAGTAGATGAAGCAGATGATTGCAGCCTCCCTGTAGCTGACCACATCGCTCACTTCAAAAGTACGTCTTTGTGCAAGTGCACCTAAAAGAAGAAACAAATGATACTCAGCCTTGGTACACGACATGATATGAACGAGAGATTAATTTTCATGTTGTATCGTAGAAGAGAACTAAAAACTGCATAAATTTGTGTTAGAAGAGAAAGTACCAGCAAATGATATAACAGAATTTCTGAAGCTTTGTCTCCCACATTTACAAGCAATCCAAGAGATGACACACTATGCAAAAAAAAAAAAAAAAAAAAAAAAAAAAAAAAAGTTTTGAGTTTAAAAGTGATTGAGAAACAAAATGTTTTTGTGAATGTAAACCAAGTGAGATGTGGTGTTTAATATAATATTTCAAAATCAGAGCTATTCAGTGACTTCCTTTTTTTGGACACATCGGCTGTGCACTATTCCAGCATGCATGGAGGAAAATGAACAGCAACACTATGGACAGCAGGACCAAAATTAAAGCTTTGTTATATACGTTAAAATATACGGAGCAAGATGCATGTTCAAGATGAATACACAAGCATAAGCCTGACCCTGCAGCAATAATATTCTGTCACCTCTTGCAGAATATGAAAATTATTTAAAATTAAAATGAGCCCTTCCCCAGTTTATGTTTGGATTTGTCTTTTCCTGTGTTTGGAAAAAGAACCAACACTAATTAATTCCAGGCTGTTAGCTGTTGGGTTGGAATGGTTTTCCTTACGATGTCCCTACTTTATGATGCAGATAAAATTGGTGTATTTCTCTATTAATTTTTTTTTTTTTTTTTTTTTTTAGTAGATATGTTAATCATCAACAACTTCAAACAGTCTGTTAATCCAGTTTTGTGGCCCATCTAGAGTATATTGGATCCAGGATATTTGGATAAGACTTTAAGATTAGGATGTAAATTTCTTCCTCAGGATTTTGGTAAAGCCAGGCTTGTTTTTCATTACCAGCATTTGTGATTTATGTCCTATTTTCAGGTTTATTATTATAAATGGGCCCATTGCTCTTATCAAATGTTGTCAAATGAAACAAGTGTCTGAGGAGAAGACATGCTGAACGTTTATACTGTACCACTGGTGCAATTTTAAATATATTTGCATTGCTAAAACTCTTTTACCTAAGATTTAAAGGGTGCTGCAGTGTGCATATGTTTAAAGAGTAAGAGATTTTGGTAAGTGTGTAAAAATAGTGCAGGGATCAAAGGTTTATAGCAGAAGACCTATTATTAGTTTTGGAAAACTGGAGAATTATTGAGAAAATAGTAAATTATTTTCTTCATGACTGATAAGCATACAAATAATTTAAAATGAGGAGCAAATTGAGTGAGATTAAAAGTTGATGTGGAGGTCTAAGAAACTGGATTTCTCATGAGCAGGTGTTTCCTTGCTGGCTCACTTTAACTGCAACACACTCAGCTTGTCTCTGCAAGCTTCAACAGTTTATTCAAACCTGACTGTGTGGAAACATGTCATTGCTTGTTCTTGAAAGCTGATTGGATGGCTTTGTGCCCAAGGAAGTTTTTTATGAAACTGAAGGTGGAGTCAGTGATGGCAGAGAGAAGAAGATATAACACAAACTGGATTTGGTTATGCAGAGAGTTTGTCTTTCAGCATGATGTTTGAGTAACTCGTCTTTTGCAAAAGTTTTCAGATTCAGCGCTCCATTGATTTTAATAATCACCAGATGAAACATTTCCATATCAGTCATGCTGGTAAACATGCTACACTAGGATTTATGTCTTGTCAGTGATAAACAGTGCAGGAATGTAAGCATCTTTAAAATCTGCCTAATTATCCAGTGTGTTACATCCAAGTGGCTGATCATGGTGATACTTTATTTTCTCTAGCAGCAAACGGTGTTGATTCTCTTACTAATTTGTCAGAGGATGCCATGTAAATGTTTCACAGAAAATAACATCAACATGAGTCAGACGCTCCAAACTTATGAGTCATTTACTTGGTGCAGTTTTTTGTTGTAGCCACTGGATGGCAGCAGTCAACTGTGGAGCATTTAATGAGCCCTGCTTCATGTTAAACATGAACATGGAACTCTTTCTGTTGTATTGTAATTTAGTAAACTATGGGCTCTACATTGTATTGATGTAAATGAGAACAACTAGGGTCCATGTCTATGATGACCTAACGTAAGCAGTTATTAGCATTGAGGAATGCTAATTCAAATGTTTTATATATATTGTATATATCTATCTATCTATCTATATATATATATAGATATATCTATCTATCTATATATATATATGTGTGTCCCTTTCATCCTATTTTAAATAGATAGATAATAAAAGGTAGATAATTCTCTTTCCAGAATAAGCTATACAGCTGGCATCATGAAGAAACTATGCAAAATTAAATGCTGCCTTAAAATTCCACACATCATGTAATCTATATTTTTAAGATTTTAGAATTTTCTGGCACATCTGGATGCTATGAAAGAAAGCACACTGTGCATGGGTGGGTTTTACTTGACATGTCCCGATGTGCCTGTAATATTAACTACACAAGATGAACTGCTGTTTCCAATCTAAAAGTTGGACAAGTCATCAGGTTTCCTTTAAAACATTGGCTATTTTTGCAGTTTTGGATGAAATACCCTGTCTGACAGAGGTAAATCATATTCAGCATCCGAACAGCAACAACAACAAAAATTCAGTTTCAGTTGTCTGCATTGTAAGAAACGTTATTTCTTCCCCTGAAATATATGTGGTAAAGTTTGAATATAGCACTTAGAAAATATAAAGGGAGGCAAAAACAATAGCGTAATTATACATCAACTGTGTATTTCTCAACATTGTCCACATTGTATGGTGAATGTTGAACAGTACACAAATGCCCTCATTGAAACAACAAGAATGTGGAACTAATCAATACAGTAGATGACATCAGCACCTACCCTTTCCAGCGAGCGTTCATTATGCATGGCCTTAAGCCTTTGCAGTATTTGAAAAGACACACATGGTACAAGAACATTTGACTTTAGTTATATTTATCTGTAGTTTGTTTCATTCTGGTGATTACATTTCATGCATTTGAACTTATTTTGCTGCTTTGGTCAGAAGTTTGTTTGTTGCCAAAGCTGAAACAACCAAACAATGAATTTTCTCCATCTGTAAACTCATATTTGGTCTACCCAGCGATGTACAGTGGTTTGTTGGTCTCTTTTATGGTCCCCAAGAAGAATTGAGAACAATTACTATTTTCATGAAGCTGGGGGTTAAATCTCTCCAAGACAAATTCAGACTTAAATATAATACAATATAACAAAAGCCTTTTTAAAACCCTACAGTATGCACAGCATTGTTAACAGTTTCCTTGGTAAAATGAATAGCAGACAATGTTCTTCAAAGCTAAAACATGCACTGCTTAGCAAGAGTTTGATTTGAAATTTCAAATTAAAACATTCAGTCATAAAAAGCATGTTATTTTATAAGTGTTTAACAATGTGTGAGCGGGGTATGAATAAGTATTTTAACTGGTTCATATGAATTTTCCTAATCTCTAACCTTTGACCTTTTAGTTACAGGATAGTTTGTCTAAATACTGAACCAAGTAAGAGCCTATAGCTAACATGTCTCACCATGTTTCTACTATTTAAATATATAAAACCACTGTAGATCTGTTGAAAATCTTCCCTAATATACATCTTTCCTGCAACAATCCTGGAATGCAGTGAATTAGAGGGATTTTGTAGAACTGTTAGAACTCATGTTCCTGTACATTGTTTACTGTGAAGCATGAAAGTTTGGATTAAGATGCTTTAGTGCAGAGGAAGCAGCTGAAAAGGCTCTTTTTCTTTAGACATATTGTTTTAATTCTCCTCAGGCAGTGTTGGATTTGTTCTGGAGCTTTGGCTGAATGCATAGCTCAAATTTAAACATGCTGACCACCAGTATAAACAGCGTTCTGCTGTCACAATGGCTAACATCTGCAGGAATAGGTCTCCATTACATTATTAAAGTCACGTCCTCTCTCACTACATGCTGTAATAAACACTGCTGCTGCCAAGTGAAGAAATGACCACCAACACAAAAGAACAATTAACCTGCTGCAACAACAACTGTATGCTTCCTCCTACTGGTTAAAAACTTTACAATGCGACTTCCCTCAAAAATAAACTTAAGGTTAATGAAAAAACAGGATATCTAGTCTGCAAATCATTTTTGGATTATGTAACGTTGTTTCTCGCTATGTGCATGTTGTCTCACGCAGTGAGTTTGGGGCCATATTCATGTTTTCTTTTCCTCTTCAGGCACCAGCAGATTCCCATTTAAATCCAGAACAAATGATTCAATGAACACAGTGTATTAATGCCACATGCATCAAGATGAAACTTGATGTGAGCAACAGTGTCATGTTAGACTTCATTTGCTGTAGATTTACGAGCTGTAAAATTGATGTTTTCAGATTTACCATTCTACTCAAGTAAAAGCCAAGTATGCTGCTATTTTGTAAAGTGCTGATTTGCATTTAATGGAATAAAAAGCCCAGCATGCATTTTTATTTTATTTTATCTGCTTCTCTGTCGAAGTTAAGTTTTAGTTGCCAACAACATTTAAGAGCATTACAAAGCTTGTAAAAATGTCACCAGGGTCTTCAAAGAAGCATTGTGATGATGCAGAGATATAATTCATTCATACAGTTGGTTGAGGACATCTGCAAATGTTCCCATATGCGCTAAATGTTGAGCAGATGACTCTAAGTCCAGCATCTAGCCAAACCGTGTCCATCTGAATGAGGTTGTGGATTAATTTAGCTCCAATTTACACAGTTTTGCAAATGACTAAAAATGTAGACTTTAGACTTAGACATTTTTCTAATTTAGAGCTAAAATATTTTAAATTTCCACATGGTAAACAGCTTTTATACTATATATTGCTTGAGTATATGTTGTTGCTGGGAATGCAGAGAAACAAGTTAAAGCAAAGAGCCTTTTCAAAGCCAACAGATGTCCAACATTTGTTTGGATTATATCATGTATCAATTCATTTTGTCAGAACATCACCGAACCCTTAATATTACCTTGAGGTAATTGAATTAGCTCCCTTTCCTGAGCTAACCTCAATTTTATGTTTATTGAGCATCTAGCCAAATGTGAATGTCCAAAGAGAGCCAGAAAGGGGAGAAAACATACGTGCTCGTGTGTGTGTTCAGAAACAGAGTGGAAAACTACAGAGAATGATGATCATGGGACAAATTCAGAAACAAAAGAGAGGCGGTCTTGGAAAAAACTCAGAGCCACGCAGGGATTTGCAGGATTTGTACTGAACCAGGGTCATGACATGGAGCTGGTGAAGTAAATGAAAGATTTGAGCGTGCGAGTTATGCAAGAACGCCCTCTTCTGGCACCTCACATTGTCTTTCAGGCCAGGAAATGAAGGAATGTGTATGTTTGTGCATGTGATGTATGTAGGTGTAGGATGATGTTCCTGTACACGAGTGTGGGTGGGGTGTGTGGGATGGTGTGTTTCAGAGGGAATCACCCACTTATCAGTGACGAAATGTTACTTGTTAGCGGAATCTTTCAACTTTAGTCCAACACTGATTCGATTTCCTTTATCATCCAGTAATCCTGCCTCTTCAGTTCTTTGTAACAAAGAGTTTTGGTTATAAATCAGACAAAAGGACTCACATATCTCACCTCAGTGAATTTTCTGATCTAACTGGTGAGTTGTGAAACCAAACTGTGGATTTAGGCTCATTTCCAAGTCCAACTTTGACAAAAACAAGGATTTTGTTGCCTGATGAAGATCTTTTTTTGCGAGCAGAGAGCTTTTACTCAACCTGAGAGCTCCTACCGGAGCCAAAAATTTATTTCATTTTATTTTTTTTGTTTTGGATTTGGGGAATTCATGGGGAATCATCCTAGGAGGGAGAACTCCTTGTCTCATAATTTTGCCTCCCAAAGCCTCTCCTCCACATTCCTCTCTTCAGCTTATAAATCTTGACTTTTACCTAATAATAATGTGCATCATGTAAGCAGCAGTGTATCTGAAGGTACAGTGGTAATTAGTCTTGTAGGAGTGGTTAAGATGTCCAGCAAGATGTTCTCTAAGTATTTAATAAAGGTTTGGGGGTAATGCATTATACAAAAAAGAACACTCCCCATGACTTGTCATGAGACCAAAATGTGATTATGTTGAGTCTACATGGCTACATGGCTTTGATCCATCTCCTTTTAATGGCCAACAATATCCACGACCACATGCAAGAGGCATGTTTTGGATCTACTCGGCCAGTTAGGATTAACAATGTTTATTCTGGTACAGTGGCATTCAGCTGAAGAAAAAGTCACGCCACTTCCCTGCTCGTGCGCCTGTTTAATTGAATTGCCTGTTTAATTTTAAGCTCCAAAGCGGCTTTTTATCTGCACATTTGAAAAATTTCACCATATCAATCACTCATTTCTGTGTCCTCAGGAGCTCTGTTGCTGAAGAAATCAGGCTTCAGGGTTTGAGCTGCCAGAGCTCATGGAAAGACAGGACACTCTGTTACGGAAGCTCCACATCTGGTCTTTGGGTTTTGGATAACACTCAGGGGAAACAGGCCTAAGAGAGGCTTTTCTGCTTCCCATGTGTTGAACTTACAAGGCTTGGACATAAAACTGAGATCCTGATCTGTTACCCAGCGCTGTGCGTCGCAGAGGGAGGAATGTTAAAAAAAAAAAGGAGTTTGATTGATGGAGATGGGAGAGAAACCAGGTCATTTTTGGTGGTGGGTGTTGGGGCACTGAGAGGAATTTTTAAACAATAAAGAGCCACTTGTGGAAGAAGTGGAAAAAGAGAGAAAAATATGGGTTTGCTTATTTTCAGTCACAGTTGCCATAGTATCTTTGTTCAGTGTGATGATAGGGACTGGACGTACAATAATTTAGCATCGGTAAATCATTACTGTCTCCTGAAAAGAGAATTTTACTTTTGGTGTTTGTGATGTCAACTTGAAAGTCTAAAGGAGTTGAGCAATGTGAAAAAATAAAGGATACAAGTGCCCTAGAAATCAGTTTTCATTGTATCTGTTCACTATCACTGACTAGTGCTCCACCTTGTTTTGACATATTCTCTTTTCAGCAGTCAGAAGGAACAAGGGCTTTAATCCATACAAAAATCAAGGTAACGACACATCAGCATGCTAAATAAGCGTCATGCTAATTGAAGCTCATTCGTAAAGCTTCCTTTGAGTTAATCAGCACACCAGCATGTTGTTGTAAGGGGCATCACAGGTAAAAACCAATGAAGATCAGCATATTAATTCTCTCTCTCTCTCTCTCTCTCTCTCTCTCTCTCTCCAATTCGTTTTGCAGAGAGAGAGAGAACACAGCTGCTTTGAATGTCATGCTTGAACTGAATGTTCAGCAACTGGAACTCCAATTGTTACAAATAAATATGAAAAAAGTGCAACAGCTACAAAAATGAATCACTACTTCGGTTGGAAAATGTGAAAACTCAAGGTATTTTTCAGCCATTTCACCACCAGGACAATGTTAATATGCAACTTTTGGCTGAATTCCAGTGAAAGTCTCATTCGGTTTGAGTCGTTTAAGCAAATGTTTGGCTCAGTGAATGTGTTACTGCTGCCATAAATAAACCAGTTAGCCTGTTTTTTTTTTCCATACATCAATCTGAGGCAAATTTACTGATCATTCTTCATGCATGTAGATCTACTTTGATTCTTATTTCAGAGGATTTTTCAGCTTCCCAAACTGAGAGAATTTCTCTCTTTAGGACACTTAAAATTTAGGAATCGAATGCACTTTGTCTTCAAAGCTTCACAAAGCAGTGGTAAAGAAGTTTAACATAGACTCAACATATTCTGATATTCTATCATATTAAGCATGCAGCAGCTTTAAATGGGTATGTCATTAAGTCATTTACAGGCTGCTTCAACGTGCCTCAGTGGGCAACATGTGCAAACCACAATCATTTCAATTATGCTGTCATTTAAAAAGTTGCCATAAACTTCAGGGAACCAACATGAGGTTTCCATTTTAATACAAGAAATATACATGGAAAGAAGGAAAAGAAAAACAGCTTCCAGTCAGTCTTGGCAAGATTTAGCAAATGATACAGTTTCATCGATGAGTCTTCTGAATGGGCTCTTTGTCTGTGGATGGATGGATGAATTTAGTTCAGCTTTGACTCTGAACCAATAGAGTCCAGAGAGTGAGCAGAACTTTTCCAAAGTCTGGAAAGTTTTATGGGAAGACACCACCCTGCCAGTTCACTCACTGTGGCACATTGTGTTTTGACCGTAAATCAACACAGCCATAGACAGACAGGAGTCTTAGTGCTGATTATTTCACTCTAGTGAGATTATTTTTTCCACTTTTCTGTGAATTACGTTGTTGGAAATGCATCGTGGGACATTTGTGGTTTTGCAATAGAAAACCTGTACAAAATGTTGACATCTAAGAGGTTACAGTAACAATGGTGATCAGTTCAAGGAAGAACTAAATCGCCCCGCTCACACAGGACAACATCGACAGAGCAGAATAAACTGGGATTTCAGCTACTGTCAAACTGGATTTATGACTAGGGGCATTTCATTTTAATGTTACAGGCTTCCATATCGACACAAACAATTCTTGATGGAAAAAAAAAGCATATTGTTCTGTTCTGTCAACTCATCAGCTCATAAAAACCACCTCCAAGGTGAAGTGTGTCTGAAACATGGGAAAACACCACTTCATCAGGGAAGGGCCAATTTCCCAAGGCCTTGAATACGTTGACTAACAAACATTGAAATATTATTGTCACTTTTTGTTTAACAAGATCTGGCACAAGTATTCGGGTTAACAGCTCAAGGACTTTGCCACTTAGGAGAGCCAACCAACAGGCTGATAGGGAGGAACCATACAGCTAAAAACAGTCAAGAAGTCATACTCCTGATGTTTTCAATGTTTGCTTCAAGTGCCAAATAAAACACAAAGAACGCTAAGAATGATGACATGTTTATAATGCCAAGATGGAAGAGATTTCGCTGTTACCCATGGCAACGCATAGCAAACTGGAATTAACAAGGGATACAAATTGTTTTAACTTTGATTAAGATTACAAGAGAAGTCATTAGGTGAGCTTTTCCTCTCTTATGAGTGAACAATATTATTTATTTGATTACACCTACTACACCTTGTGCAGCTACAGAAAAGATGAAGCACATAAACATCAGGGTGCAGACAGCTGTTATTGATGTTTTCCTGCTGGGTTCCCTGTTTTTGGAATCGGTTTCTTCAGAACTCAGTGGCTTGGATTCTTTGGAGAATTTCAAATCCAGACTATAAATTCTGACAGTCATAGGACCAGCAAAAGGCTGTCCATGCCACAATTGTGTGTATATGTGTGTGTGTGTGTGTGTGTGTGTGTGTAGCAGTCTGTTTGCTTTTTCTTCTGATAAAGAGATAGAGCGATCCTCTCTTGTTGATGGATGGAAGTGCTAAAGCTAATACACAGTATGTACATATATGGAAATGTACATCATGTACAGTATGTGCACAAGAAGGAGAAACATGAGAAACATACTGTCTTTTGACTTTTGGACTGTGGGGTCCAAAACTCTGAAGACCAACCACTGTGAGAATGCTTCTATTTTGCATTCTTTTTGAATTGAATACAAGATTTTTCATTACAAATGATATCATCTTAACAATTTGAGTGAAAAGTTGAATCTTTGAAAAATGTACATGAATGTCAGAATATCTTAGAATTTGTTACGCCCGCCCCCTTTTGCTTTAATGACAGCATGCACTCCAGCTGGCACGGACTCCACAAGTTTGTGCAAAACCTGATGAGTCAAGTTATACCAGCATGATTTGACAATGTTCCAAAGAGCTTCTTGTGATGTCAGACTTTCTGATTATTTCCAGATTTACATGGAAAACATCATGGATTTTCGATGTGGTCTCAGACTTTTGGACCCCTGTACATATATAGTACAGTGGACTGGTTTCCCACAAAAACTATCCAAGAATAAAAATAACATTTTAGTCTATCTTACTTAATTCCAAGGTCAAAAGAGCCTTATGGCAAAATGTGCTTTTTGTCTTCATTTTTCCGTAGTGGAAAAACTAATCATAAACTGACAAATAAAGGTGCAGCACTTGACCAAATCCCCTTTTTTGTGGAAATGACTTCTCTTCCTGTGATTAAAAAGGATGTGCGTCTAAAATATCATGATGCATTTCATGACGTCAAATCATCTGCAAGAGAATTCCCAGGAAATCCCTGTGATTTTAGTCTCCATGGGATGCACTGTACATTGACTCTGTTTTAGTCATGCACAATCATTCTTAGGCTTCACCCACTTTTCAACCTAGTCCACTGACACTCATGAGCACTGACACAAGCCAGACTGAAGCAACAGGTCACAGATGACGACAATAACCATAACCACAATTTCACAGTGGAGAATTTCTCTTTTATTGCATGCTTTCCACTGCAGAGACTTTATCGTAAAGACAGGGCTGACATGGCCAACTTGGCTAACGTGGCTGCCAACTCAAATACAGCTCACTGTCCTGGACATTGTTACAAAAACATGTTTATGCAAATAGTCAATCAAAATCTCAAATGAGATGATGCCTACGGAGGACTTTGCTTCAATGTTAAAGCCTGAAAAGGAAACAATGTTCTTTCTTTTACTGTTGTATTTTGTTCTGGATTCCCCAAAAAAACATTCTGATACTCTCAGGATCTAATATGTAAATCTTCACATTAAAGGCTAATCTGTGTATCTCATGCAAACTAGCAACTTCACACTGTATTATTTCATATTTCAGGGTGTTCCTTGGAAAGCAAAATGGTTTAATTTGTGATTCCACAATGACATCATGATGAGAATGTCCACAGAGGCCATGAGCTGCACTGTGTGACTCTAAAATCAGTGACGTTAATACACATATCTGCAATGAATCACGTATTAATCACGCAGCAAATGCCATGTGAACCCACTGGTGATTATAATGTTTTGCAATTTCAAGATTTGATTTGTACTTGCAACACTGGAGAGAAGGAATCACTGTGGTTAGGAGGGAAAGTTCCTATTAATCAAGAGTCAAACTTAATTAAAATACGTCTGACATGGAAGCATTAACACAATTTATATAGACTTTAGCAATAACATTGTTATTATTGTAGTGGCTCTGATGACCCTCTTTCTCTTTCTTTTTTCAAACCAACATCCATCTTTCATTTTCCATCTTTTATCCAGGTCCAGGTCGTGGAGGCAGCATGCTAAGCAAAATTGCCCAGATGGCCCTCTCACCAAGCCACATTCTCCATCTCTTCCTGAGGAATCCCAAGATGTTCACAGGCTGGATGGGATATATAATCTCTCCAGTGTATTCTGCATCTGTCTGTGGTCTCCTAACTTTTGGATGTACCTGGAATATCTCCTCAGGGAGGTAGTCCAGGCCTGAACCACCTCAGCTGGTTCCTTTTGATGCATGTGAGCAGCGGTTCTATTCCGAGCCTTCTCCCAATCCCTAGGGTTGAGTCCCGACACCCTGCAGGGGAAACTCATTTTGACTGCTTGTACCCATGATCGCTTTATTTCGGCCACTACCCAGCACTCATGACCAATGGCATGAGTTGGAACATAAATTGGCCAGTAAATTGAGAGTTTTGCCTTCAGGCTTAGTTCTCTTTTTGCCACGATGGTTTGATAGTGTCCACATTACTGCAGATGTTGCACCAATACACCAATCAATCTCACATTTCATTCTACTCTCATTCAACAAAACCCTGAGATACTTGAACTCCATCACTTGCAACTTACAACCCACTATTTTCCAGTAGAGTACATGGCACCAGATTTGGAGCTGCTTCACACTCTGATGCAAACCGAACCAGTTCAAACCAAAACCAGCAGCCATATTTTATTACACCTACATTTTCTGTTTTGCAGTGTTTTGAATAAATATCCTCAGCCCTAGCATGCAGGTCGTTTTAAATAGATATTTTAAGTACCAAAAATGAGATTTATAAGGGTTGTGAAGTAGCAATCTGCATGTAATAATTTTAAGCTTCTGTTATTGTTTCTGGTATGAAAGATGAATGACTCAAAGTGAAGGTTGACATGGATTTGAAATCCAAACATCTTACTTCAGCAAAAACATAACACAACTGCATCCAGCTGCCTCGTCTGCTTCACCTCTTTAAACAAAGTCACCATTAACAATTAATAAAATACTCTGCTATATCACCAGCTTGCACTGAATATTGATAATAAATCTCTGAAAGCACAAATTCATTTGTCACCCATGGTTTGGCCTGTTACATTTGTTCTTATGTTAATACTACAGGACAGAAGATAAATTGTACTATTCCATAGTTTGACTTGGATCTAGCACTGACTTATCAACTCAGGTTTTAATTCCAAAGGACAACAGGCTCTTTTGGCCCTTCCTTGGTTCAAACATGTACACAGTTAACATTTCCAAGCAGCTATTGTCTGTGTATCTGTCGTCTCAGACAGCCTCCTGAGTCCTGCCAACACTTTGGTACCCACTGTGTCTCAGTCTCCTGTAGGCCTTAGATAGACATGAGAGCATAAATGGAAGGAAACAGATCCAGGAACCAGAGTGTTTACCAAGAAAGAGACCAGGCCAAGAGAAGGAGCAAGCCAAGGTTTAGACGAAACTCAGCTTAGGAAGCAAGCAGCTCATTTGTTTGGTAACCAATAAATCAACTGCAAGTTTGCATTTATATAAAGTGGAAATGTATAACATGTGTTTGCTTGTGATTAACCTGATACACACAGAAACCACAAAGAAGGTACCACCTGCCTTAAATGTGGAGGCCAAACCACAAAATGAATGGGCCAACTCCTGGGCCAAGACCCAGCTGTCTACTAGCAACAGGGAACAATCTTTGGATGATAACAATGTAAAATGGTTTATGATAGATAGGAATTACAGTCAAAACTACAAAATAAGTTGCAGGTTGTAAAAGAATGAATTTTCCTTCAAAGCTGCAGGTCTAAAATCCTCCTGTCTGACTTCTGCATTTTCATTTGGATGTTGCTGCTGCCAGTGGCATGGAAACAATCAACTGGTCACATGTTATTGTATGTCTGTGTTGACTTCTGTCCTTGTGCATGTGTGTGTGTGTGTGTGTGTGTGACTGGTGCTTAGACCCACCTCACAAGGCCCCAGCAGAGGCTCAGTGTGTTTGTTCTTGTTTCTGGAGTCACAGAAAGTTCATAATAATTCTGACAGTGTGCCAACACGACCTCCTCAGAGGAGAATGCTTCCTCACTGAAGAGGAGAGAGGAGAATAGGCGTGTTCCTGTTTCTCCCTCCAGGCATCCGTCTTTCTGTCTGTCAGCAGGGCTGCATTGGTCCAGGTAGGATTGGGAACGGCGAGCAGGAAAGCTGAGAGGAAACGCTGGTGTATGTGGGCTTCAAAAAGAGGCACAGGGGAGGCTGATGTTGTGCTTCTGCAAACACAATGCAATGGATGAATCTGTCAAGATCAGCAGTTTGGAGAATTAACACAAAACAGTCAGATACTAGGTGGATATTTGTAAAACATTGTCTTAGAGTTTATTTTCAGTTTGATTTCAGGGACAATTTTTACCAAATGCACAAAATCTTACATATCGGATGTTTTTCATCTACTATGTAAGACTTCCTGACTTCACCTTTTACAGTGAAGACAGCAAAATCATGAACAAAATCTTAACTCATACCCCAACCTTAATCAAAATGATCTAACCTAACAAATTGCTACTCATTTTGGGGAGAACAACCTGAAATTGGTGCAGCCACAAAACTTGCAGATGATACAAAGCACCTACTTTTCCACCTCAGATGCCGACAGCATGGACCCACAGCCAACAAAGAGCCGGTGGGCCTGTAACCGACTTACTGTCTGATCTCTACCCAGATACCCTCAATTACAGACAGTTTGTATCTCCGTTCACGTGACTCTAATGACTCCAACAACCCTCACAAGACTCACATGTAGAGGTCTTGACATGTCCAAAAGTTTGGACCCAACCCATGGACCTGAATCCAAGTGCATTAATTAATTTTCGAAAAATGAAGCCTGATCTGAAATAGACCTGAGGATAATTAGAGCTAGTCCAAAATGCGATCGATCTGAACAGACACCCATAAAGAGAGAGAACACCAACACTGCTGTGAACTCCTCCATTTTTCACTGTGGACACCTCTGCTCCACGTGACCTACAGTCCAGGTGAAGTATCTTTGGATTTTCCACATGAATGAGCCACGAGCAACACAACAGACAGAGAGACGGAGACAGACGGAGATGCGAATAGGAAGGAACAGCTGTAAGAAATGATACAGAATATTCTATTTTTCAATGGGATTTACTTACACATTTATTCGGACTCATTCAAATTGATTCCAGAGTGAAAAATATATCTAAAAAAAATATTATTATTATTATTATTTTTTTTTTAATGAGTATCTTCCTGCGAACCCCCAGGGACCCTCACATGTACCCCTAGGGATACACATACCCCAGGTTGAAGACCACTGATCTAGACTAAGGTGTGTAAATGCCGGTTTACTGCTGAAGAAGCGACATGGATGAGTGACAAAACACCTTCAAGACCAGACAGTAAGTCCAGATTGAAGCAACTCCCTCTTAAAAGCACCAATGACAGACTTACAAACCTCAATTAAATGCTCAACCTCAATTAAATATAAGAGGCAAAAAAAAGACTGTTGACAAACTAAAAATAGTTTCTACTACTAAACATTTATGTAAGAGCAAATTAAAGGTGTTTAACCTTTAAATTTAATTTGTCTCTGCTGATCAAATCCACATGTAAGGATTAATTAATTAAGGAGAACCTCCAAGACTCAGGATGTTTTATCTTTAGTGCTGGTTTAGTGCTGACTATCATCATGATAACAGTCATAATTTGCACATGATTATTTATGTTGCACGGAGCGTGCATTTAAATACACTGTCTGATCAACTGAGCAGGCTTAAATATCAAATTTATTGATCACTAATAAATACAGGCAAATACAGATTTCATACTCCTGAAATTTACCACCAGACTGAAACAGGTCTTAATTTTTGTGTGATGGTGTGTTTTATGAATCACTTCCTTGACATAAATAAGGAAACACTGGCAGTTACTGGTGTTTATGGATAAGAACACAGTGATGCTATTTGCCGTTATCGGCACATAAAATCTGGCTTTGTTTTATGAATAACCCTCACAAACTGCTTATAAACTGGATTTATTTGGAATGAGGCTGCTTGTTAAAGAGATTCCAGCAATTAACTGTGGCATGAAGACAAAGCAGACTGAGGGATCGGCACGGGATAACCTGAGCTGGACTTGAGTTTTAAAAAAATTAAAGTGAGCTGCTGATTTCTCCAATAACCCTGAAATCTACTCTTTGTCAACAAATATCTGTTCATTCTCTGATGTAGAGCTGAAATTGTTTCTTAATCAACTTACTCCAAGATGAGTCTTCACAGCTGAAAACACAATTCCTGTTGTTCCTCAGGGCAATTTTTTGAGGTAAAGCACAACTGCAGAAGGCACTATAGGATGCAATGCACACAATAAAAAGTGGCATTTTCCTTAATGCAAGATTGAGGAAAATTCCAGCAGAAAGGTGTGAGAAGCTGCAGGTTTTCACACATTAACACACCAGTTAACAAGCTACTTCTTGGCTACTGTTCTTTCAGAAAAATGCAACAGAAGTTCAATATTTGGGCCATTAGAAGTTAAAAGAAAAAAAAAGTCGACTTTGTAATGTCTTCAATTTCACATAATTTTGTTCACAGGAAATATTCCTCTCATTCAGAAAAATTTCTTGAAAATCTCGACTGTAATGATTTACATTCATGCAAACACGTTTTTGGGTCTTTATCTTATCACTCGGTACAAATACAAACGTGGGTTAAAAAATCTTCTAGATTCCCTAATTTCCTCTGCATAGATCAAAATTACTTTTATAACATCTGCCATCTGCTAATTATCAAACTATAATACAAGAGTTTATAATCTGTTTTTTTTTTTTTTTTTTTTTTTGTCCTTTGTTGTTTATGGCTACAAATCAAGGTGAAGTATTCCAAACGGGACAGAAAGTTTTAATATACTGTGCTTGTTTAACCTGAAGGCTCGAGATATTACCCAGAAGTCCCGAGGGGGCATTTCCTGTCATTCAGGAGGTGGGTTTTATATTTATCTGTGCATCTCACATGGCGAAACACAATATCCTCGCAGAAAGCTCCTCACAGGTCAGCGAGGGTTGAAAAGCAAGGAGCAAGGAGCATTCATTCTGGAATTTCAAGATCATGACTGAGATTTCTTCCCTGCAGAAGAGAAATTCTGAAAACATTATGATATTAACGTCACGTTGCTTCAGCATGTTTTGGGTGCTGGGAGGGTTACATCAGGTTTTAGTTAACAACAAGGGATAACGTTGATGTAATGCTAAGTGTGTGTTCATGGGGAGAAAATTGTATTAACATATTCTGAATCAAAATAGATCAGATTTTTTGTTGATTAGGCACATTTTTTTCATACAAGTTTCAGAAAATCAGGATGGATATATAGTTTTTCCACAAAGATACAAATTCCTGGCTATAAAAGAAAAAAAAAGGCACGTCACAATAGGTTTAATCACTAAAATATTTCTTTTGACAAGAGACAAAATTAGTTCTACTTAGCTTTAAAGGGCCATACTGGTAATTTTGTATGTTTGAGCCAAATATATATAATCCGCATGTTTTGTTACTGACAACCATTTCTCAAAACATATTACTGGAGCAGTAAATATAAACCAGTCCAACGTGGAGCTACGCAGAGGAAAATATATGTTTCCTGGGACATATACTGCTTTTACCAAGAAATAAAAAATGATCATCCCATCTACAATCAAACATACGTGTTAGCAGGCAAAACATAAAGTTTGAAGCTGGGTGTATCACCTGAACATGTGATTTGGAAAGATTAGGGAAACTGGCAAAATATCAGGAAAATTAAAATAATGTTTGTTTTTTCTTTTAATGGAACTGTTGAGTTGTATGTTCAAGTTGAAAATAAAAACATCTCTGTCGTGTGTGTGTGTGTGCGTGTGTGTGTGTGTGTGTGCGCCCACCTCAGGATCTAACACCCATTATATCTTGCTTTTTCATACATTTTACCATTGCCCACTCAGTTCCCACAACAAAAGTCTCTCTTTTTATAGGTGTGTGTGTGTGTGTGTGTGTGTGTGTGTACATGTGAGGTCACAGGAAAATTAACCTTTCGTTCTTCCTTTTATCCTCATCTACGACGCCTCCCTTTTCCTCCTCGGCTGGTAGCGGATCTCAGACTCTGGAGTCCACAGCAACAATTTCACGCTGACAGCAAAACATTTGAGCTCCAGTAAGAAAAACAGCTAAAGGCTCAACACACCCTGACAGATTCAGTGTGTCATACGCTGAGAGACACGGGTAGATTCATGCAAATCAGGGTTTTGATATTACCAACATTTTTCAGGTATAAATGGTCATATTTTCATTTAGCAGTCTATTTTAAAGCCTTTGCGATGCGTTCATGTGCAAAATTCACTTCTAATCTGCTCTATAATCATCTATTTTAGGTAATGTCACTTTAAGGCACCCTCCTGAAAAGCTTGCTCTGCTCTGATTGGTTAATCGCTAGCCAAACACTCGCTCATTAGCCTTGTACTTTGTGGGTTACAAGGTGATGTAAACATGTTAAGGAAGTAAAGGGCAAATTTAAAAAAAAAACAACGTTTCAGGGCAGTTCAGGACCTTTGGGTTTGGCTTTCCGGAGTGTTTTTCTGTAGATGTGAACCAAGTTTTACAACTTTGACATTAAACACAAATTCCCTGTTATATTATACTGTAAAATGACAGAAATCACAATAAATAATAATAAAATAAATAATAGTAATCAAGTAATTAAAGATAATTCAAGTGTTGGAAATGACTTGATAACGGAACAGCTCAGGAACTGCAAATTCTAGAATCTACCTGAGTTTTCTGTAAAACATCATCGCTGTCTGTAAAGTAATAAATTAATCACGTTGTATCTTATCTAAGCTCCAGAATTATATGTTGCCTCAGCTTCAGCTTCATGGCTCCAAAGTCAAGAAATTAAGCAGTATAGCCCATAGAAAAGTGCAAACATCGAATGCAGCATCTGTGATGTCGTCCAACGTTTCTACCACTTCCTGCTGTCTGAGTCACTTACCAGAGCTCAAAAAGCCAAATTAAGCAAAGAGGTCGAGCTCCCCTATAACTGCTGCTCTTCTTTGCTCCTGAACAGCTTCTTGATCAAAAATAAACTTTACATATTAGAGAAAATGAAATCCCATGTTGAGGCCCTAAGTTGTGTATTTGTAAAGAGAGGTTGGGGTTTTTACAGGTCTCTTCACACTGCATTTTAAAGTATCATCCAGTTGAAGATGGCATGAAGATAACTGAGATGTGCAAAGCTAATTTGGCCCACATGCTGATTATTCTTGAAACTGTTTAATGCATTTTGCAGGTATTTGTAGCATGTGACATACTGGGATTTTGTACTTTGTAGCTTATATGCAATTGTTAGCATGGATCGTATTTTTGATGTAAGCATACAGTATATAGACAACAAACTTTATCTATATAGTACTTTTCAAAACAAAGGTTACAAAGTGCTTTACATATAGTGCCATATATAAAAGACCAATAGGAAAAAAATTTAAATCAACATGGATAAAAATAAAAAATATAATAAAATTTAAAACAATAATCAAAAAAAAAAAAAAAAAAAAATTGGAATCAAACTATGGTGAGTAAAGGATGAATACAAGTCCCATAAGCCCATAAAGGATGAGTTTGAGACATAAAAGATGGATACAGATTACATAAAAGCCAAAGAAAATAAATGGATTTTGAGAAGCCTTTTAAAAATATGTCTTGAGTCGGCTTCTCTGAGACTCTGAGTGAGGTTATTCCAAAGTTGAGGGGTAACGACAACAAAAGATCACTTTCTGTTTTCAGCCTAGATCTTGGGACAGCCAATAAATGCTGGTTTGCAGACCTGAGGGTCCTCCCAGAGGTCAAAGGGCATAATAACTCTTTTAGATATAGGGGGACCCTGACGATGTAAAACCTTATCTGTCAAAGCAAAATTTTAAAATCAATTCTAAAAGAGATGGGAAACCAGTGGAGTGAAGCTTGAACTGTGGTAATATAGCTACGTTTTATTTGTGTTAAAAGCCTTGCAGCAGCATTCTGAACCCGTTGAAGCCAGGCAACAGAAGATTTGCTGAGGCAAGTGAACAGAGCATTACAGTAATCGAGGCGTGACGAGATAAAAGCATGGATAACTCGTTCCAAATCTCTACAATGAAGGAAGCGTAATTTTTGCAATATTTTGTAACTGAAAAAAAAAAAAAAAAAAAAAAAANAAAACAGGACTGAACCAGAAACTTCACGAGCCTCAAACTAAAGGTTTGGATCAAACAGTTTATATAAGTATTGGATAACAGGATAATGAATTTGACCTTTGTTCGGGTGCATAAAGCAGGAAACTAGCACTGCCCTCATCAAGGCAGAAAAGCTGAGAATCTCAAACAACGGAAATGCAAACACACCCATGCTGGGGAGGCTGCTAGTGGATCTGACACAAACCTTGTTACAAGTTTTCACAGTGAAAGCAGGCAATAAACGCCATGATTTATTGCCTGAGACATCCCAGATAGCTTTGCTTTAGGAGGAAAAAACATTCCTCTGGCACTTTTTGGGTGCACACTGGTTGGCGGATGTCAGGAAACATACTGGCCTGAGACAGAGTGGCCCGGGTTTGTCTCGCCCAGCTGACCTGGTGCAACATTAGACGATTGTGTGTCATTGTGCTGAATCTGTGTTTCCCGCTGCCAAGCAACCTGGCAACAGTCCGAATCTTAAAATCAAACTACTCTCTAATCAAATATAAACACCGAATCTCTTATTCTTTCCATGACAAGAACAAAAGATTCTCTTCCCTGCATGTCTCAGCCACATCCCCTCCACCCCATTCCATCCCACCCCACCCATTTTCATGAGTGGAAATAAGGAGGCACTGAAATGCCACCGTGGGATGTGGCACAGTATCCAGAATGACTAACCACAGAGATAAGCTGCACACACACATCAAGTGAAAAGTGTCATTTTCAGAATGATGTTAGAGTGTATCGACCAGGTTCTGAAGGGTTTTATAAGATGAAACATGAGTAAAGCTGCAACATGAGTGGAACCGAAACTGCAGTTATCAGGTTTGTTACTACGACAACAGAAATTCCTTTCTTTTTTTTAGTCCCTACACACACACACACACGCACATGTATTGCACATGCACACACCTCCTGGAGTGCTGGGGGTAGAAGTAATACTCAAACCATTTACTTAATTAAAGGACCATACCACCCATTTCACGTTTGAGCCTAATATATTCAATTTTCATACACCTAAGGTTACTGACAATCATTTCCCAAAGCATACTACTGGAACAGTGAATTAAAAATGTTTTTCCTACCTTCCAGACTGCCATTGGTTTCAGTTTATTCAGTTTTTTTGAAGTTTTGTAATTTTAGCATTTAAGCGCAACAAAAAGCATGGAGTGAATGTATGTCTCCACTGGGGAATATAGTCCCAAAAGAAGACCTGTGTTTATCGAAAAATTTTAATGACCGTGACTTCATAATTTTGCGTAACTTTAGCAGACAAAACATCGATTTTTAAGGTGGGTGTACCACTTGAATATTTGATTTTGAAAGATTAAGAGATTTTGCAAAATATCAAGAAAGCTGAAATACGGTTTATCCTTTGGGAAATGGTTATCAGTAAGCTTACATGTATGAAAACTGAATATATTAGGCTCAAACACGCAAAATGGGTGGTATGGTCCTTTAAAACTAGTAACAATGGAAGTCCTGTATAAAGAATTTTAGAAGTAAAAGCACTTAAGTTTTAGTGTAAAATGTAAAAGTACTCAGTTTGAAGAATGGTTCCTTTCATGCACAAGGCAATATGAGGAAACTCCTTGTTTTTGTGATTTTGTGATTTTCCCTGATTTTGTGGATTTTCCTCCTTTTTGATAATTTTTCAGGATTACATGTGGATTACATGTGTTCATCAGGCTGAAACTAATCTGTTTTCCTGAAAAGATGACATAATGGAGACACAAGATTTTAACCTGACAACAGCCATATTCTTATCATGTTAAATGTAAAATCTAAATGTGTAATCAGAAGTTAGAGAAAAGTTCAATATATCGATCTGAAATTTAGCAGAATGACAGCAAAAAGTCTCTGAAACATGGAAATTCGAGTACATGAAACACATTACTAAAGTAAATGTAATTAGTTACTTTCCACCTCTGCAGAAATGTTGATTTGAGTGTTTCTGTCAGTATTAATGTTAAATCAAATGTTCAGCTTTTTCTGTCATGAAACATACTGTACTGATCACCTCATATTCCATCACTGAGTCACTGTGGGACCCACTAAGATGTGATCACATTCCTCCACTTCATACTCAACCAAAATGACATTTAGAATCAAACAGATCGAGTAATTAAAGTTTACGTAATGTATGGCTTGTCACATTTTGTTCCTGCATTCTCAGAGGAAGTGTGTCCAGCCCACTTGTTCCCACTTCCTTTTCCAGTTCCAGTCACTTTCTCCCCTGAGGAAAGCCTGACTCCAGGGACAGAAGAAACTGAATACTTTATGAATGACCAATTTAAAAATCAGAATGACCACAAGTCAGACAATAGTGTCTCTTCTCTCAATTGTAATTTTGGAAGTTTAAGGAAGCTTGTCCAGCTTCCGATTAAACAGAGAACTGAGTCATGTGTCTACAGGAAAGGAATCCTTTTCTTAGAATGGTTATTGTGCCTTTGAAATTTTACCGTAATTCAATTATCACAAAAGACTGACAAAACGAAGAATTTAGTTCTTTAGCTGAAGTGAAAGTATAAAATGCAAAGCTTGAATATACTCCTTTAAAATTTGAAAGTTTATTTAAAGTGTGAAAAGCACTTTTCAACATGCAGCCCATTTTGTTACCTGGCAGGCAATTTAACACATCAGCCTCATGTTTGAAAAGGATCTCAAGTGACTTTTCCATAAAAATAGCACCGGCAATTTTAATGGGTAGGAACCCAGTAACATTTCCTTCCTGGTACAATTGTGGATTAAATGTAATCACATTACCAACAAGATTATGGCACTCTGACATTACATGTTTTTTGTGTATAGCATGTGAATTAATCATTTTAAATTTATCACATTAAACATACTTTAAATTCTGTGACTAGATCATATCTTTTAAGAACAATCAAATGGCTGGAAATTGGTCTGATGCAGCAATTGGACAGCTGCTCTCCAACAACGCCAAAAATGAGATTAGCAGAAAGCAAACAGTACCGTGAGAGACGCCGTTGCTGATTCTCACTTACCATGTTGTTTTAAAGGACCATACCGGCCATTTTGCATATTTGAGCCTAATATTTTCAATTTTCATACACGTAACATTATTGACAATCATTTCCCAAAGCATACTACTGGAACGGTGAATTNTTTCATACACGTAACATTATTGACAATCATTTCCCAAAGCATACTACTGGAACGGTGAATTAAAAAATGTTTCCTACCTTCCAGGCCACAATTGGTTTCAGTTCATTCTGGTATGCTATTAAAATCAACTTGTTGATACTTCAAACATTCTTAGAATAGGTAATCCATCATCGTGAACAAGACGTGTATTCAGGTTTTTTTCAGTTATGTAATTTTAGCATTTAAGCGCAATAAAAAGCACTGAGTGAATGTATCTTTCCATCAGGGAATATAGTCCCAAAAGAAGACCTATGTTTATCGAAAAATTTAAATGACTGTGACTTCATAAGGCTGTGTAACTATTAGCAAGCGAAACATCGATTTTTAAGGTGGGTGTATCACTTGAATATTTGTTTTTGAAAGATTAAGAGATTTTGCAAAATATCAGGAAAGTTGAAATACGGTTTCATCCTTTGGGAAATGATTGTCAGTAACGTAACATGTATGAAAATTGAATATATGCTCAAACATGCAAAATGGCCAGTATGGTCCTTTAAACAATCTCTCACCTTGTGCATTATACATAACTTCCTGTGACACCCAGCCTTTAGAATTGTGCCTTTTTCCATAAAGGTCAGGACAGGACCTTTATGGAAAGTGGCAAGTTTGAAAAGAGCCTTTGTGGCACTTTGCCATAAAATAAATCTATGTTTGAATGACCAAAAGTATCACTTTAGCAGGTGATGCCAGTAATTTAACAGATTCCAGGTCTGAAAGTGGCCTAAGTAAATAAATCGTGAAATTATTGATGTGCTACATGTAAGCATCATTTCAATATTGTATTTGTTTCAGTCTACAAGTTTTAAATATCACCATATATAATTTCTTTTAGTGGTTTCATTAATAAAACACCACACACACACACACACACCATTTCCGCTAACCTTGGATAGGGAAAATGGGAAAATTACCATAAACTGACTTGTGGACATTTCATTTCAGTTGTCTTATTCCTGGACTCCATAATGATGCTTTCCTGACTGAACCATCTGATTTCATATTGATGCATACTGAGCATCTTTGTGAACTTGAGAACCTTTTACTGGTATCGTCATTATTTATTGCTATCTTCCTGTAATATTTCATTATAATTATAAAAATGAAAACATATGGTTCATTGTGATGAATAACTGAGCTTACATTTCACATCATTTTTATGTAATGAACTGTCTAGAAGGTAGAAAACATGATGCATCGCTCAACTATTTTTGGAAAATGATTGGCAGTCATGTAACGTGGGTTGTTATTGGGCTCAAACATGAAAAATCGCTGGTATTGTCCCTTGACTGAAACATAGCGAAGGCTTAGAAACATATTTTCTTTTAAATGATTTTCTGGCAGAGATTTTGCTTCCCAGTAGGATTTCTTTTCATTAAATATCATCGAAACACAGCACGGGAAGGGCTGAGGAAAGAATGATGGGATTCTGCTCATCTTCCTCATATCAGCAGTTCGTGTGTGTGTGTGTGTGTGTGTGTGTGTGTGTGTGTGTGTGTGTGTGTGTGCTTTGATGGGCCAGTCCGAGATAAGGCTTTGGGCAGCGTGGTGGGGGCTGAGCAATCAGACCGGGATTTGCAGCTCAGAACGGAACTTCCTTCCTCGCCTGGTCCAACAAAAACCTGGAGGCTTATAAATGGGGACTATGTTCAGGTTCCAGCCTCTCTATCAACCACGGAACGCAGAACGCACAGATTTATATCATTCCGGGTCACAAGCTTTTCTTGCCACAACAACATGAGGGTTACAACAACCAAACTCCTAATTTGTGTGTTTTTCCTCTCCAGGCTGGAGGATCGGGTCTTGTGCCAGCGCGGATATTGCACTGAGGATCGGTGTTACGCGGTTTTCCAAGAGTCCGCAGACTTTTTAGACGCGCAGAAAAAGTGCAAAGACCATGGCGGACATTTAATGACGCTACAGTCGCTTCAAGCGCAGGAGATGGTGATGGATTTACTGAGCGGATACACCGGTAGATACTGGATTGGGCTGCAGATGCCGTCCAGTCGGTGTCCTGACCTCACGTCCCAGCTGCTGGGCTACAGATGGACCGCCGGGGACGCAGCCACGAATTTCCACAACTGGGGAACAGCTGACACCAACTGCTCCTCCAAGTGCGTGTCTGTGTTCACGGAGCGCAACTCCACATGGTGGCAGGAGTCGTGCCATGACAAATTAACGGGATTTGTGTGCCAGCACGGATTCGACGAGCCCTGCAAACGCTTGGAAGTCTGCGGGGCGGCGCAGGTTACGTACACCATGCGTATGGGCTTCCAGGAGGACAATTTGGCGAGTTTTCCACTAGGAACTATTGCTTTAAAGAAAAATGCTGGCCTTGAACATCCACTTTCTAAGTATATTTGTTTCGGAGGTTGGTTAAAAGCTCCCTGGAACTGCGAGGTGAAGAATGGTGGCTGTCAGCATTCCTGCGTCCCTCACGGTCAAAAGCCTTTGTGCGCATGCCCGGCTGGGCAAACTCTCCATGCCAACAACATCACCTGCGTCGGAGACCCGTGCGCCGACTGCGCTCACCAATGCCACCGAGAGGGCGGAGCCTACGTGTGCAGGTGCAACAAAGGCTACAGGCTGGCGCAAGACAAGAAGGGGTNGAGAGGGCGGAGCCTACGTGTGCAGGTGCAACAAAGGCTACAGGCTGGCGCAAGACAAGAAGGGGTGCGTGGACGTGAATGAGTGTGAGGAGGACACTTGCAGAGAGAATGAGGAGTGTGTGAACACTGAAGGAGGCTTCACGTGTGTTTGCAGAGAAGGCTTCATTGAGGAGGATGGAGAGTGTGTGAACATTGAAATCTGCGATAAATGTGAGCACATGGATTGCAGGAAATTCAATGGGGTGTATGAATGTGTGTGTCGTGCCGGGTTCAGAGTGTCTGACAAAGACCCTACTAAATGTGAGATACACTGCACCGAGCGAGACTGCCTGGCCAACTGCATCCCAAACCCAGACCCCAAGCCGCAGGATTCACACCAGTGCTACTGCCCTGTTGGCTACATACAGGACATAAGAAATAACACACCAATCTGCACTGACATAGATGAATGTGACAATGAGAGGGTGTGTGATCATCACTGTGTGAATTCATATGGTAGTTACAAGTGTTTGTGTGATGAGGGCTTCGATCTGATTAAGGGCCACACCTGTGTATCCACTGAGGAGGAGGAGGATGGATCAGGGTCTACGACTCCATACCCCACTAGTGTGACAGCTCACGCACAGCCAGTGGCAGTTCCATCCTATGTGAAGATGGGCAGTGTGCTGGGTATCGGTGTGTTCATGATGCTGTGTGCAGTTCTTTTGTACTTTCTGGTCAGAAACATGCTCAAACGTTGCGGCCGATTCCACCTGTCCTCCCTCAAAGAAGATATGGATAGTTTCTACTTGCAGCAAGTGACCACAGAGAAATACAAAAGATTCTCCTTCTGACAAACAGTTGAAAAATGACTCACAAAGATTTTAATGACACCAATAGAGACATTGTACCTGTTTGGCACCATTGTCGTGATGACGTATGATGTCATGTAAAAAGCCTGCACTGCACTGTTATCTTTGTTATCTCAGCAATGTCAGATTTATTACAGTTCTAACAGAGACCATATGTGAGTTCATGTAGGAGTCGTGCTGCTCTTTGGGGATTAAAATTCATAAAGGCAAGAACAGCAGAGAACAAACCTGTTAGAAAAAAAGGTGCAAGTATAAATGGTTAGGGTTGAAAGTATGCAGTAAACTTAAAGGACTATACTGGTGGTTTTGCATGCACGCTATTGGAGCGCTAAATCTTAGAATTGTTTTTACAGACAGGTTTCAATTCATTCCAAGACACTATTAAACTCAACTTGCAGAGACTTGAAATGTGCTTGAGATAAAAAATCGATCAGAGTGAACATTATGTCTATTAAAGTTTTGGCAAAGTAACTTTATTAAACTGGTCAACAAGGAGCTGCATGGAAGAAAATGTACGGTATGTCTCTGCCAGGGGTTACAGCCCCTGGAGAAGACAGCTTTTACCAAGAAATTAAAAACGACCATGCCTTCTACATTCAGACTTACATGTTAGCAGGCGAAACATTGAATTTTAAGTTGCCTGAACATTTGAGTTTGAAAGATTAGGGGATTTTGTAGAATAATAGGAAATCTAAAATATGGTATTGGTCCAGTATGCGGGAAGTATTTACTGGGCTTTAACATGCAGAATCATGAGGTCCTTTAATTGGCTTTTGAATGTATAACTGATTTTTAATTGTACTTGGGCTTTGTTTGCCTTGCTATATGAAAATGGGGGTTCCTTTTCTTTAGGCCTACAGTTTCCTCATAGTAATTATTAGAGTAATAAACCCAACAAATAAGATGTTGCTACAGAGAAAGACTCGTGGTAAGGTTACTAAAAGGTTGAAGGCTGGTCACTTTTTTTTCTAACACTGGTTTACTTAAAAAATGTCAAAACTCCAACAATTTAACGTTAAATATTCAGCCAATGGTAGAGCTGTATAATAGTGACACCATTGTTCATTCATTACATTTTGTTGCTGTGTATTTCACTGTAAAGGAGTAAAAAGGGTGTGCTTGATTTTATCTTCACAGTATTTTCATTTTGCAAATAGCTAAAAATGTTATATTCCATATATTCCATGTTTGTTAATGACTTGAGCAGATTTTGTTCTTATCTTTTGATAAAATCACACTTTACCTTTTATCTATAAAAACAGCCAAATGATTATTTAAAGTAATCCTCTTACTTTAACGATGCACTTCAGATATTGTTTTTGTTTTTTTGTTTTTTTAGATAAATCTCAGTAAATCAGTTATTCTGGTTACATCTCAACATTAAAATGTGACTTTTTATCATTTGAGTTGTGAAAATAAGCCATCAAATCACCTTTTTCTTTCTTTTTTTTGCTCACATATCACATTAATCACAGATAAATGTGGATCTTTTAAAGTTCTTTATGGAACTAAAGTTTATTTAGTTTATTTTGGTTTAAAAATTAAAAACGCAAAAGGAATCTCTGTTATTTTAACTGGTAATCTTTTGTGGTTCTACACTGACTGTGCCTTGCACTGACTGTGCCTGTACAACTGCGATTCATATAAAACTGACTGAGCTGAATGTTAAAATACTGTATAACAGATTTGTTATGGAGCCACAATCCACAGCTGCTGTGCTACAGGCTGTAAAATCAACAAAACGTGAATGTAAATCTGTGCTGCAATGGTGTCGTTATATAACAAGGCTGTTATGAAAACACATCTGCAAAGTCATTATTCTTGTATGACAGGGTAATGGAAGCTTTCACTTGCTCCAGCATTTGCCTTTTTGTTAAATATTATATGTCACTAATGAAGGGTAACTTAAAAGAATAAAACTTTTCATGTCCACATTTTGTGCTTTTGGGTTGGGTCATGACAGCATCATTGTTATAGTAGCTTCTCATTTAAGCAATATTTGTAAGTTTGTTCTGTGAAGGAAATCATTACTTAGATATCTGTAGGTCCCATTTCCCCTAATTTAAACATCAGAGTTGGAAAAAAAAAAAGAAGACTTTTACAGACATTAATCTGGCACAGCATTGAGATCAGGGTGAGCATCAGGCTCCAAAATCACCATTTTACACAAGGACTTATGTTGGAAGTGTAAGCACATTACAGTATTCATCTGAACACAGAATAAACCTAAAAGAGTGAGGATGGAGTAATAGAAAATATTTGGGGGNTAGAAATGGAAGGGAAAAATTCCTGGGCTATCTGTTTTCATTTTGGATTTAACTGCTATTGAATGGAACCGCCTAATCTCTCTCTCTCTCCCTCCCACCGTTATCTTACTTCACCATAAACACATACTATACATAAAAAAAAACTGTTCTATATAAAAAAATGAATAAACAAACACACACACCAAAATCTTTCTTCAGTTATAAAGCAATTTTTCCCAAAAATTAGCCCTATGCATGGAAAATAACATGTTTCAATATTTTTCCAAAGTCAAATCACTTTGTTGATTCTAGTAAAGCGCTCTGTCTTGTTAGAGAGAAGAATACTAGAAACAAGTAAAACTGTACTAGAAAGAGGAATGACGTCACCAATGTCAGCATCAGATTTTAAAACTAGCTTTAGCAGGAAACAGCTCGATGTGTATTATATGTATTATGTGAACAATATGTAAAGTTGTTATCTCCGCCAAGGAGGTCATGGATGAAGTTTGGATGGAAAGTTTTTTTTTGTTTTGTTTGTTTGTTTTTTGTATCTTCTCCTACAATTTTGGCTCAATTGGCAAGAAACGTTGCATGTAGCCTACAATGTCTGGGCAAAAAGTTGTTTCTTTGTTTTTGATATTTTACCATTTTGCTACAATTCGCTGTTAAACTTGTGTGTGCCCCTGCCAACAAACCCCATGGCGGAGGTATATACGTTCTCTGTGTGCCTCTTTGTTCAAGAAGGGATGGGCTACTGCAAACGGGGAGGTGGGANTATACGTTCTCTGTGTGCCTCTTTGTTCAAGAAGGGATGGGCTACTGCAAACGGGGAGGTGGGATAGCCTCTGCGCGCGCGTGGTTACGTGATCTGCGTACGTAAAAACCCTTCGCTCTCTGTGGAAGCGCGCGCGTGGCAGGCGACAGCCCCCTCGCGCAAGTCTATGCCCTTAAATTGAAGAGCGTCGGAGAGAAAGTTTATGAGGGGATAGTGAGCTGCGATAAAAACGACTTCCTTCCTCAGCTGCAGCACTAACATGGAGTTGGGGGGTTATAAATGCAAGCTGTCCACGGGATAAACACTTTATCACAGAAATAAACCCGCAGGCTAGAAGGCACACGAAACCGATACAACCGAGTTTTAACAATGAAGGATGTAACGGGACTATTTACCATCGCGCTAACGTTCCTGATAGGAGGAGTCGGTGGGATAAAGTCGAATAGCGGATACTGCATTGGGAACCAGTGTTACGCGGTGTTCCAGGATCCTGGGAACTTCACAGCCGCGCAAAACCAATGCAGAGAAACGGGTGGACGCTTAATGACAGTGCGATCGTCTGTATCGCAGGACGTTATTTTTATCCTGCTGGTAAGCCTGCCGGGGAAATACTGGATCGGCCTGCATCTACCGAGCGGCTGTCCGGACTCTGCTGCTGGACTAAAAGGTTTCCAGTGGGTAACCAAAGACACCGAGTCCGATTTCTACAATTGGGGCCCAAACTTTGACAGCAGCTGCTCTTCTCCTCAATGTGTCTCTGTTTCTGAAGAAAACAACTTTAAATGGATCCAGGACTCATGTGGGGAACCGGCAGGGTTTCTCTGTGAGTACACTTTCCAGAAGCCGTGCAGNCCAGGACTCATGTGGGGAACCGGCAGGGTTTCTCTGTGAGTACACTTTCCAGAAGCCGTGCAGCCCCCCGAAGGTTACAATTTTCGAGACCGTCACCTACAGCACCCCTTACGGCTTTAATGGTGCGGATTTCTTGTCTCTGCCCCAGGGCACCACTGCTACCATTATACCATCTGAGACTAAATACATCTGCTTCTCCGCTCAGTGGCTCAAAGCGCCGTGGACCTGCGAGATACAAGAAGGGGGGTGTGAGTACAAATGCGCAGCGAGCCCCCAGCACGCCCCCTCCTGCTTCTGTCCACCTGGACAAGCCGTCAGCCCTGCAAATAATGTCACCTGTGAGGTGTCCAGAGACGATCCGTGCGTGTTGCTGCGCTGCCACCACGCCTGTTACCAGAGAGAGGACGATTCTTACGCGTGCATGTGTGACCACGGTTTTGAGTTGGCGGGGGACGGCAGGACGTGCGTAGACTTCAACGACTGCAGGGACGAGCGGCTGTGTCCTGGGCAAAACTTCAAATGCGTCAACACCGACGGCAGCTTTCAGTGCGTCTGCGAGGACGGATACAGACTAATCGACGGACGGTGCGTCGACGTGGACGAGTGTGCGTCCGCTCCGTGCGAGCACATGTGCGACAACACACCTGGTAGCTACAAATGCGCTTGCTTTGATGGATATATCGTGATCCCAGAGACACCGGACAAGTGTCAACGCCACTGCGGTGTCGAGGAATGCAACGCAGAGTGCGACCCCAACAATCCTCACCAGTGCTACTGTCCTGAAGGCTACATCCTGGATGTGAGAGAAGACAGCAGCATGGTGTGCGTGGACATCGATGAATGCTCCATGATGGACTGTGATCAAAAATGTAAGAACACATATGGCAGCTATGTGTGTTCATGCTTAGCTGGGTACACACTAGTTGATCAATGGAAGTGCGTAAAAACCGAGGAGGAGGAAACGGGGACATCCGGAGTGGCACCAACCCCATACATCTCCATAACACCGAGTGTGAGATATCCCGAGCCAACGCGGCGACCCTCACAGGTGACAGCAGGGGGTCTAGTGAGCATAATCCTGTGCATCGTAGTTATCATCTTGGTTTTGGTTTTTGTGGTTAATCACATCCTGAAAAAGAGAGGCAAAATAGAGACTGCGCTCAAAGCTCAGGGTGGAGAGGATCATGATTTGCAGCAGGTGAAGACTGAGGAGCAGGAAAAGCAGCCATAGACAAATAGTTAAAGGATGAGGAGAAACTATCATAGTGTATCTCCTAAAAGCTCTGGAAAGGTTTGAATAATGTCACACTGCAAAACTGTTCCAATTGGACTTTTTCAGGAATATTATGGTGATGACATTGGAGATAAAGTCATTGTAAATCCACAGTTGAATGCAACATTTTTTTAGTTTTCTGATCAGATTCAAGTCACATACAGCATCCGACACGTAAATATAAATGACAGAAAACTTTTGTTTATTGAAGTTTGTACTGGAACTATTAAATTATCAAACTGATATGAGAGAGATGTCTTCTTTCCTCTAACCTGTTATCCTCCTTGCACACAGGCGGATTGCTCCCCCTGGTGGGGAAAAAGCGTCAGTTCAACTGCAATTATGAATCACTTCAGAATTGTGAGGAATTTGGGAGAAACAAATTGACCTTTTGACATACTGTCCCATTGTGACATTAAAACCCCCACACCTTCAAAATTAGCCTATATAACACACATATTTCTCAGTTTTAAGGCAGCATATTGGCAAACAGCAGCACATGATGTGTCAATACAGAATATATGTTGATGCTGATATTTTGTATTTTAGTGGAGATAATATTGTAGATTTGATTTCTTAAATCCTTTGCATTTCATTTATGGAGGTACAATGAATTTTAGTACATTATTAAATGTAATTTTTTTAGGCTGATGTATGTTATATTATGCTATGTATTGTATGAAATCATACCATGTTTGTAGTATGGCTGCTTCACAGAAGTGGTTGATTAGATTTCTTAAATCAGTCAAATTTTCTGAATTCCAGCTACTTTATAGCTTTAACAAGTTTAGAAAATTTAAATGTCACAGCAAATTTAGGCCTGTTTGTGAAATACCATGCCACTGTGGAGCTTAAAAATAACTTAAACTTCAAACTTTTATTGTCGCACAAGGGGAAATTTGTTTTGCAGCAGGGTGACAGCACAACATATAAAATAATGACACGATAAATTTAAAAAAACGCCACAATAAAATACAATATGGTGACAATCACATCAAAATACAACTATTAAAATTGATCAAAATGTCTTTATAAAATGCATAAGTTCAGTGATTTTATTGCACAAAAGAGAAATTAACGTGGATTGATTGCATGCTCTTAGGGAAGAGTTTCAAATTCCCTGCTAAGAGGGTGGAGTGGATTGTCTTGAATTAATTGGGCTTTTCTCAAAACCTGATGAGAACAGACAGGAGGGGACTATTCCTAGACTCTTAAGCATCTAAATAACAATAAGTGGACTCAAAAAAGAGGAAATCAGTTGCTTGTAAGAGGAAGAGCAGCTTGGGAAATTGCGAAATCCATCAGTAAATCTGTGGAAAGGAAGTTCAGAGGAGCAGATGATTTGGTCCGTGGGAGCAGCGGGGAGGTCTGGAAGGAAGGCGGTGACTGTTTACCGACTCAAAGCATCCTGATCGAAGTTTCCACCCTGCAGATCACCACGGTAAGATCACCTCATTTTCACGGTAAAAAGAAATCTGGATAGAGAGATTCTCAACATGAATGTCTGACAGACTCTCCCTCTGCACGGTTTCTCTAACACTCTAATTACCGGAAGATCTGGAATAAATATGTGTCGTTTCTGCGAATATTTCTCATCGCTCATCCATAAAAATCCTGCTAAAATAGCTGAACTTGACGCTGTTGGCGTATTAAGTCTTTTGGATGCGGACTGCTTGTATCGTTTTTAGCAACGAAAAGTAAAATTAAACCTGAAGATTGTTTGTGATCATTTTTAGAGCGATATCATGTGGATATTCGGGTGAAACGGTTCATTTCTAAGTATTATAACATTAGAGTGATGTACCAGCGAAAAACTGGTAAGTTTAAGATTATAAAGCGAGAAACAGGGCCCTCTACTGTTTTTACAGCTCAAATCCCACCAAGGACACCTGTACATAATGTTCATAAATTATATTGTATAATCTCACCAGTATTTCAGGTTTGTATTATTGTTATTATTATTTTAATATAATATCAGTAATTTCACAATAATTAAATTTCAGTCCTAACCAGATTATAATTGCTGAAAGACACACATTCTAATTCTCTTTCGTACTTTTCCTATTAATGATACTAAATATAGTGTTAACAGTCAAGACATTTACATATTTGTATTTTGTACATAATTTGTATTTTGGTGTTTCTTAATATGATAGACTGTGATTTATTGGCCTCAAACATGCAAAATTACCAGTATGCTCCTTTAAAGGAAGTTTGACAATAAACCAGAAATAGATTTTCATTCATATCTGTCTTTCAAATGAGAAGTCTGTCTCTCTCATACTTCTCATATATGAAGGTGTAGCTTTTATTTACTGAAGTCACAAGCATGATTGTGCATTTATATATAAATACCAGCATAACATTTCCTATTAAAGCAGCTGGTGCAGCTGCAGTTATTAATGCTACATGACACACTGCAGTATCTATTAGCTCAAGCCAAACAGGCCAATTGTTAGCATGGACATTTATCATCAACACTCAGCCATATCAGGTCTGAATGGTTGTTTGCCAAGAACTGTGACATCAACGCTACACAAGTGAACTATGAACCTGCCAATGCAAACAATGTGAATGACACAGATTCTTATTTTGCTCCTACCTGGAGATTTGCTAAAGGCTCAGAAGCCTTTTCATTGCAATTTTCACACTGCAGAGGTTTGCTCATTCTGGACTTTCTTCTAGGACATCCAGCATGAAGGCACTGAATCTTCATTTGGTTTTCATTAGTGTGTACCTGCAGGTAAGGATACATTCAATTTAATTCAGCTCAAAAGTCCAAGCTAGTCGGCTCATAATATTGTATTTATAATTCCAACTTGCACAATTGTTGTAAAAAATACCTGCAGGTATCCAGGTGCTACCGGTCATGCACTTTATATGGTAGTGTGGCTAACTGTGCCGCGCAGAACCACATATGGGTTCCTGCTCTGCCATCCAACATCACCCGCCTCTTCCTGCAGATGAACAGCATTGGTGAGATCAACAGCGCCTCCCTCATAGATTTCGAGGAGTTGGTAGATTTAGATCTGGGAATGCAGCATGTGCGACTCGTGATAAGGAATAATGCTTTCCTTAAGCAGACAAAATTGACTCGGTTGGTCCTTGGGGCCAATATTGACCTGCAGCTGGAGCTGAAGGCATTTGTTGGACTATCCAATTTACGGAATCTCTATATGGATTATTGCAGTTTCACAGGGTCCATACTGAAAGAAAGTTACCTTCAGCCGCTTATCTCCTTAGAAACACTCGATCTATTTGGTAACCAAATCAAAAGACTCCAACCTGGTCAGTTCTTTTTAAACTTGACGAAGTTCACAGAGCTAAACCTCAAGTTGAATCAGATTGAAAGTTTATGTGAAGAGGATCTGGCTGGTTTCCAGGGAAAATACTTCAAGTTCCTGAATTTGAACTCTAACAACTTTAATGCTTTAATGTTTAGTGAAGGTTTTGACTGGGAAAGATGTGGAAACCCTTTCAGAGGGATGGCCTTTAATACCCTTGAATTATCCACCAATGGGTTCAGTGTGAAAAGAACAAGACAATTTTTCAAAGCGACTGAGGGGACTCGGATTGAACATCTCATACTGTCTGGACACATGGGTAAAGGCTTTTCATATGACAATATGCCTGATCCAGACAAGAGCACATTTGAAGGCCTCAGAAAAAGTGCAGTTAGCATTTTAGATCTATCTGGAAGCCGTATATTTGCTTTGCAGAGGGCTGTTTTCAGTCCCCTGAAAGACGCAATAATAATTGACATTTCCCGAAATAAAATCAGTCAGATCAACACAAATGCTTTCGATGGTCTTCAAGGACATTTACGAATGCTCAACCTGTCATCCAACCTTCTGGGGGAAATATATGCTCACACTTTTGAAAATCTGACTGAACTGAGGGTGTTAGATCTGTCTAACAATCACATTGGTGTGTTGGGACACAAAGCATTCAGTGGGCTTCCCAAATTAAGAGGGTTGTATCTAACAGGAAACTCACTGCGAGATCTTTATTTTCCTGCATCGTTACCAAACTTAGATGTGCTTATGTTGAATGACAATAAGCTCAACTACCTCTCACAAGGCCTCATTAACTTGGGGAACAACAGTTACTATCTGAACATTGAGGACAACAGACTAACAAACTTAGGGGACGTTTATGACATTTTAACTAATTTCAGGCGGCTCAGGAATATTTTTTATGGTGGGAACTTCATCAAGTGGTGCACAATAAATCAGAACAGTTCAAGAACCCATGCATATAGTTTGCAAGTGCTTGATCTTCACGATAGTTCGCTGCAGAGCATTTGGACACAGGGGAAGTGTCTTGACCTGTTTGATCATCTGGAGAATCTGCTCGGCCTCAATTTAAGCTTCAACGCCCTCTCGACTCTCCCACAAGGGATTTTCAAGGGTCTTTCCTCAGTCGTGGACATGGATCTCTCGTCTAATGCACTGACTTATCTGCAGAAAGACATTTTCCCCAGCAGCTTGAAACAACTCGACCTCTCAAAAAACTTCCTGGCCTCTCCTGACCCCGCAACTTTTCGCTCTCTCACCTCCATCAGTCTGGCCATGAATCGGTTCTACTGCGATTGCAACCTGGAGAGCTTCCTGATGTGGCTAAACACAACCACTGTAACTTTCCTGAGTCCTGTTGACGAGTACAGATGTGAGTTTCCTGCTGATCTCTATAATGTTCCTCTACTCCATTACTCCACTATCGTCCAGCCTTGCGAGGAAGATGACGAAAAGGCCGTCCAAGATCTGAAATTTGCTCTCTTTATCTTCTCTGCCCTCCTTGTCACCATCGTTGTTGTTATTGGAATTGTTTACGGCCGTCTCCGTGGGCACATTTTCATCATTTACAAAAAGATCATTGGCAGGGTTCTTGAAGGTCCAAAGCCACTGTCTCCTGCAGGTGATGTGCTATACGACGCCTTCCTCTGCTTTAGCAACAGTGACTACAGGTGGGTGGAGAAAGCTTTGCTTAAGAAGCTGGATAACCAGTTTTCGGAGGAGAACATCTTTCGCTGTTGTTTCGAGGCCAGAGACTTCCTGCCAGGTGAGGATCACCTTTCCAACATCAGAGATGCCGTGTGGGGCAGCAGGAAAACCGTGTGCATCGTCTCCAATGAGTTCCTTAAAGGTACATTTATGAATTTGACGTGAAAGTTTTCATAATGTCTGCTTCATTTCTTTTCCTTGCCAGAATAAATTAGAATGCCTTTAAATGTCATTAATTAATTTGACAAACAGGTGCTCCAAGTTGCCAAAAGTTGGTATCTTTGTCACATCTCCCTCCACTTTGTCTTCTCTTTGCATTTGTTCCTCGCTGTATTAGAAATTGGAATGCAGAGTTAAACCTTACAAAATATGACAGAGGCAAATAAAAGAATTGGGTCTTATGTTTTTATAGATGGCTGGTGCCTGGAGGCGTTCACTTTGGCACAGGGCCGCATGCTGGAGGAGCTGAGAAACATCCTGATCATGGTGGTGGTAGGGAAGGTGAATATTGTTGTTTATGTTTCTCGTTTGAACATCAGAAACTAGCTGTGCTTTTCTGACGTATTGTTGCAGCTGCATTGGAGAATTTTCATTCAATCATTGACTTATTAAACCACCTAAACTAAGAATGTTTTCCTTTAAAGGCTGTATCAACACTGCAGTATGTGTTGCCTTCTGTGGGCCAAAACTTTCAATCATTTAACAATTTGGACCATGCCCCAATCACTGGTGTCACACAATTTGCTTTGGACAGGTGACGGAAAACACCTGCTGTGATTCAGTGAAGATATACCCTGGCTGTTCAAATAATTTGGAGATTTCTGCCCCCAAGCGGCAGAAATTGAATACTGCAGCTTAAAATAACTTATGATCTCATCTCTCCTTCTGATAAAACTCATCTAAAGGTCGCCCACTACCAGCTGATGAAATACAACGCAGTCAGAGCTTTCGTCCAGAGGAAAGAATACCTCATCTGGCCAGATGATCCTCAGGACCTAGAGTGGTTTTATGAGCGGCTCATCACACAGATACTCAGAGACACAAAAGTAAAAAAGCCCCCAGATGACAAAAAGGAGCCTGCGGCCCCTGACATTCAGCCTGAGATAGAGAATGGTGTTGAACTAGAGGAAATCAGAGAAATTGCTCTGTGAAAATTTGGAAGTTTTAGGCAATTTGGGCAGGATAACCACAGATTAAGTCATGTAAATATCAAACATCCAAGCTGCTGATGTGCTTGCACTATGAAATCCAGACTGGGGTCAGTATAACATACAGAATTATGATACATGATATGTTTTCTAATATGTAGCCTACATGCTTGAGTAAAATATATAGTGTCAAAATTCCTTGTATACATTGTAAAATTGTTGATTCTGCTGAATCAGGTTGATTCTGATCACAGCCGAGGAAGAATAACTGATAATGTGAGAAATGTAATGTGTCCAGTTCATCAATTTTTTATGACCATCACCGCTGCAGGTGTACATAACTGCAGGTCAAGGAAAACAAGGTTTTAAAAAAATAATAATAGTTTTTATTTAAGTTTGGAAGTTGTATTCACTTTGCAAAAGTCTAGATTAAGAATGTTTTATTTTCTGTATATCACTGGTTGAATCAAAATATCTTGAGATGTAAAAATTAAATTTATCCTTAATGCACTGTTCTAATGTGATTATTTTTTAACCACCAAAACGATCCTAATACCTGTATTTTATTTGGCTAGTTCAATTTGAATCTTATATTATCAAAATATAATACAATCTTCACAAATTAGCTAAAGAAATTCTGGGCCATGAGCATCAGAAAACTGTTTATTGGCCAAAAGGCTGGAGTCCTTCATTTTTACCACTAGATGGCGCGTGTTAGCTGTTTATTTAATGGTTGTGAGCCACAATGATGAGCTCCAAAAGTGTCATTAGGGAGTTCATTGATGCAGAATGTTGATTCTATTCAACTAGGATTCTTTTTAGAGACACAATTTCTGTTTACCAGCAACTGAAAATGATATCTGTAAACATCTGTCTGTAGTTCCTCAGGTTTTTAGTTGAGAGTTAATCTGAGTTCAGCCTGTTTCCTTTAATTTGACCTGTGTGTCTGAAAACAGGAAGCTACTGGGCAGAGTAAAGCTTCCTTCCTGTTGGCCTGGGCTGGCTGCATCCTCCAAGTCTTTATGAGCCAGCTGTTCTGAACATTACACCCCGGGAGAAATAGTCACATTGGCTACGTCTGCAGGCTCCTGCTGCTTATACACTGTGTACAGTCCATTAATCTGAGCAGAGTGCAACATTAACATCTGTCCAGTCTGGTTTTATTGTACAGTTGTTTATGTTGTCAGGGTTTTTCTTTTACCATCTACCATCAAAATGTAATCTGTTAAAAGCGTCAAAATGTCTGCTGTATAGTGGGTGAATGTATGTTGGTGACTCATTAACTGAATTCCTTGCAGTATCCAAAGGAGTTCCTCAGGAATCTGTCCTTGGTCCAGTCCTTTTATACACATACATACTGTATATGTATGTATGTATGTATGTATGTATGTACGTGTGTATGCTGAAGACATAAAGTGATATCCTGTATCAAAGTTAAAAAAAAAAAAGCAAAATTTNCGTGTGTATGCTGAAGACATAAAGTGATATCCTGTATCAAAGTTAAAAAAAAAAAAGCAAAATTTGTCTTAATTGCTGTCAAATCCTAATTTATGTTACTTTCCAAATCAAAGACAACAGATAACCTTAATCTATATATTGTGTCTCTTAATGAAATATGTATTGAACAAGTCCATGAATCCAAATACCTGGACATGTAGAGAAATGGCAAATTTTCATTCAAATCTGTTAAGAAGCTCTGAACTTCTTACATTTTCATATTCTGGTTTTGGTCAAAATCCACAGCACTCTAAGGACAGATAAGGACAATGAGAGAATGGGGAAAAAATGATGAAAAAGAGATAAAAACAGAAAGAAAATCCATCCACATCCATAAATCTGGCTTAGACCATTGGCTCCACCAAAATCTAATTTGAAAAGTGGAAGCAAATGTTTACCTTGTAAACAAGCTCTCCAAGTCTGTGGCCTCTTCACAGTTATTTCAGGCTCATGGAATATACTTAGAACAGACACGCATGCTTCTCAGATTCTCCCTCGTAGGGAAATGTAATAAACCCTGCCTCATGGCCATAGCTAATATTTGACCTCTGTTTAAACAAATATAATTAGTTTGCCACTCACGCAAGGCTGAGGAAGGATCCACAGTGGGAAGTGGACCCATCTTCACTGCAGTGATTTAGTAGAAGAAAAGGGGCTGTGGGGGACCTGGGCAGGTTCAAGTCTAAGAGGAACACAAACTGCCCTGTATGATCCAAAATAAGACCCAGAAGCATCAAGCAACCCCAGTGTGGGTGGTTTCTTATGTAATGTGTTTTATAGGGCTTGTTTGTTTGTGGAAATTTGTTTATTGGATAAAGGGGCGTTGATGTGGATCAGAGGGAAGAACTCAAACTGCTCAGTGGTACTTTTCCTAATCACATCATTTACATATTCTACAGTAAACTCCTTACAGTCCTGCCATCGTCTGGTTTGGAAAAACCTGTGGTACTAATTTAGAAGACATGAATTTCTGCATCCATCCAGTTTCCAGCTGGTTGTTTTTTTTTTTGGAGTCAAAGTTGTGGCAAAAGTCAGATGTTCACATTGTCATTCATGCTAAGTGATGAGTGGATCATCTTTACCCACTAGTGCCCCTGCAGAACTGTTTTAACCACAATATTAAAAGCGGAAGGAAAATAACATACTAAATTTGAAATGTCAAAGCAGCCCTTTAAGGTTTAGGGAGATGTGGCCCTGAAATTCTCCTTCAAAAGAAATGTGGTGAAAAGTGAGAGCTCTGAAGTACTGTAACTGTCTCAATTTTGTTTTAAAGATACTGGTGGTTTTGCATGTTTAAGATCAATATATGCAATCCACATACACTTTATATTACTACCAACTTTTTCAAAAGCATACTACTGTAGCTGTACATTTTTTCTTTACCCACCTATTCCATTGAGGGTCAGTGTTGCAGCAGTAGAATCCTAAACAGGCCCTCAGCTGATCTCGGGGCTGATACAGAGTCACTCCATCTCACCTAACTTCACATCAAATCGCTCATTTTCTCTGAAACAAAGGAGCAAAATGGGAAGAAACGCATGGTGACACTGTAGCAAAGTCAACATAACAGCTGTAAATCCACATGGTAGCAATTCCTAAACGCTTCCTCTCCAAAGACTCCATGTACAGACACTTCATAGGTATGAAGAATAGTTACGATCCTGTAGAAGTCTTGCCAGGAATTATACAGGACCAAGCGTTCCAAACAACAAGAGGGGATAGCATTTTATCAATTTTGGTTGTGTTGTATTTACTGGATCGATGAAACATAAAGTCTGACTTCTTAAAATGTTTTATCTTTTAAGTTTTCAAACCCATAAACTTCCCGATTAGGAATGACGCCAATTCCTTTAACAGCATAGCTTTGAGAAACTGAGATCTGTATCACAAGTAATAAACACCAGCCAGCCCAGAGCAGCTCAAATCACTGCTGGCGCCAACGGTTATGAGACAATCAAACAGGTGTCCAGTGTATTTAAAGCCATTTCTTTCCTTGAACAGAGGCTCATCTCATTTCATGATGTGTGTGTTTGTGTTGTGTTTGTGTACCATGTATGTACAGGAAAGGAGCAGATGATAGGACAATCGAGATACAAAAAAAAGACATTTTAATCATACAGTACATCTTTTTTTTTTCTGAGGCATGTGGCAACTTGAATTTAAGAGCACACACTGCAAATTTAACACGAGCTTCCACAAATAGTGACACAAAATATCATATCATAGATAATGTAAGTTTGCTTGCCAGTGTAACGATTGGCTTATGAGCATATTAAGTTAGCAAAAGTTCAGGGTGATGTCTTTAAGAATAAAGACCATTTCACTGGTGAGCTTAACTTTCTCTCCCAAATAGATCATAGTTGGAGAGACAAACTTTGTTCACCATCATGTGACAAGTTGTCAAACCAATCTGTTTCATTTGGGTGTTTCAGCAAATGTTATTTGCATCACTAATAGCATGTGAGGCTGAAGTTTAGACAAGGTGGCTTGTTGTCTTTCTATGATCGACAAGGAGGATAATCTAACTCGTCTGGCTGCCAACAAAGTGTTTTAGTGTAAAATCATGATCTGGCACGTGAACTGAACATTTTAACCTGTGAGTATGAAAAGAAACATGTTAACACAAAACATTTAGTTGATTTGTGATGTTTTATCAAACCACTGAGGCACTTGGTCAACAAACGCATCCCAAACATTGTGTGATTGCACAGGAACACTGCATGTGTGATAATATTCCCCTTTTTGGACATCTGCTACGTATTCAGATTGAATTTGAGCTAAAAGTTCAATCTGTTGTCAGCATAAACTTTCAGAAGAAGGATTAGTGTTTATTGCAATAGGAGGCACACTGGCTTCAGTTTTTGGCATGTTAAACTCTGAAACAGAATTGTACTTCACTTTCAAAGTCCTGTCAAAACAGTACAGCTTCTTTGGAGAGGCAGAGGATGCCCTCTCTGTTTTGGAATTCCGCTTGCACTTTTTAACACTTTCCTCCCGTGTGACGGGAATACTTTCAATCTTCTCCTGGTTGCCAGGGATTTTACAACAAACATCCATCTGCATTATTTCTGTGGTTGTGGTGGACACCTGAGTATCACCACAACAATGGTCACTATCCTTTGTGTTCTGTCTTTCATGAATGGCTGTGTGTGTTGAAGCTGCGTGTGGTGGAGCTGCTATGCAGCTCGTGGAGGAGGAGGGGCAGGGGACTTGAGTCTGAGGTTGTGTCTGGGCTGGGGTGCTAATATTTTGGCTATCAAAGGGGTTAGAGGGACTCGTTGCAAGTCCGTGGTGATCCTTTTTTCCCACAGATTCTGAGCTGGTGACTGGACCAGGAGCTGGACCTGAGTCTTGTATGGAAGCTGGGGTAGTGGATCTCTGTTCTCGCGCTGAGCCAGCCTGGTGGCTTGTAGTATGGGCACAGGACTTCCTGAGATGGCAGCTGTGGGCAGGTCCTTGCATGGGGGTCAGCATTCTTCCCGGGGAGCAGTGGTGGAAATGCGTTGGTGGACAGTGGACATAGTGCATATGACACTCCATGTTTGTATAAAGTGGGTCCAGGTTGGTAGATTTGCTCGGGTTATTTCCTGAGAGGGGGAACAGTTTTGGGGTAACAGGGCAGGACAGTGTGTCCTCAGGAGGCTGAGCACAGGGGTGGGGGGTCCGCTGCTTGGGGAGATGATGAGGAGGAGGAGGAGGGTCTCCACATGTGCAGTTTGTATTTTGAGAGTACTGGCACCTGGATGGTGAGCTCAGTGTGGCTACGAGGCCGTTCTCAGCACCTGCTCTCCCGCTCTCACCTGTGTTCTTATAGTGGATGTGTGAATAGGACGCAGTATGCTGAGGCAGTTTTCCATTATACAGTTGAGTACACACCTCATGCTCCTCTCGAGGTTTATCCTCACTTTGATGACTGGATGCCAGGGGCTCTAACTCATAATGCTCCACCCCCCCACTCTTGCCATCTACCTGGTACTTCACCAAGCCAGAGCTCTTTCCTTGAGGTGAGACACTCGTGGAAGTGGCATCAGAGAAGGCCTGACACTGCATCTTTTTGGGTAAGGGGATCTGGCCGCAGGTACCCTGGGGTCCCAGGCAGTGACACATGCACTGAAAGAAGAAGGTGGCAAAGGCCCAGCTGATGCACATGATGAGCATCATGAAGGTGCCCAGCTGGGTGTAGGCTAATACAGTTGAAGGCATCATCATTGCTCCAGCAACAAAGGTGGTCAGTGCCGCCATAGCGATGGCAGAGCCCATGCGACTGAGCGAGAAAATCACCTTCCCCTCACGGTCGGGTTCTGGGGCAAGTCTATAGGCCACGCCGTAGTGGACGGCGAAGTCCACCGACAATCCCACAGCAACAGAAATGGTAACAGATTCCAAGACATTGAGCTCCCAGCCCAGAAGCACCAGTGAGCCAACAGTGACAAATATGGTCCCAGCAATTGACAGGATGGCATAAAGACTGATGATGACATTCCAGGTGGTCAGGAGCATGACACTGAAAGCCACAGCAACCGACAGCGCCATGGCAACCAGAGTGCCATCTGATAGGCTGTCCTGGAGGTCATAGAACTCCAGGTTGCTGACAAACCAGCCGTGGCTGAGACCTGCTGGAGCATAGCGAAGCTCCTCGCTAATCCAAGCATCCACCTGAAACAGAATCACAGTCATAAGACCACGCTTGAAGTTTTCTTAAGATGAATACAGATTTAACATGAAACATCAGTTAGCACAGACCATACCTCAGAGTAGAACTGACACATTTTCTCATAGGCCAGTGTGAAGAGGTAGGTACTTTGGAATTCTAAAACGATGGCTCTGATAGTGTCATTAATGTCGAATCGAGGGCCGGGGGTTTTGCTGTCCAGATGGTAACTTGTACTCCTGTCCAGTTCCATGATGGCTCTCTTGATGCACAACTCAAAGACCTCCTGTTTGTAAGGGAAGGTGGACTGACTGCAGCAGGGATAGACAGATGCCTCCTCACAGTCCTGGTTCTCCATCCACTGTTAAAATAGGATAGGGTTACTGTTTATTGTATCTCGTAACACTTTTCAAATTCTACTGCATGCTGAACACTGTGCAAGAACTTTATATTTTAGACCAGGGTGTAAATTTAGTGCAGAGGGTTCTTTCTACTTTAAAACACACCACTAATGCATTTAAATACACATATATGGACACATTAGAGATACATATTTAGTCCTGACCTGCTTAAATGTCTCGATGAAGCAGCTGGTGAAGTCCTGCTCCTCGGACTGAAAGACAAAGCTCTGGTTCCTCAGCTTCTGACAGAAGTTGAGGATCCACAGCTGAGATGCTGGACTGGCAATGTTGAAGCTGCTGTCAAGTATGAGCTTTCCCTTATTTTTGGGGTTCAGCGGGTCCCCATTATCCAGAGGGGTCACCCCCCAGATGATGGTGATGGGCATGTGAAGATCCTCACCATGATGAACCCTCTCAAACATGAACAGTTTCTTGTACTCTGCGTCGTAGCGCTCGAAAGGGTGTGAGGATCGGAACACCTGAAACTCTGCCAGCTCTAGGGATGGGAGCTTCATCTTGGGATTGATACACACCACATAGGCCCCGCCCACCGTGATGGCTAGGAACCAGAAGAGCCAGAGATAGCGCAGCTTGATGACGATGCAGGGCAGCACCTTCTCAAAGAAGATCCTGGACGCCTCGGATACAGTAAACAGGCATTTGTTGGCCTTCTGGCAAAGGCCAGCCCAGAACGTCCTGGTGCAATAACCCCTTTGCTGGTGTGGAGGCTTCGAGCAAGGGAAAACGTTTGGCAGGTAGCGTTCATGTAGCACCACGACAGCTGGGAGCCATGTCACCATAAGAATATAGTTGACCAATATGGCAGTGCCCGCATAGACACCAAAACAACGTATGGCAGTAATGTTGCTAATATAATTGGCATAAAAAGCTGCAGCAGTGGTGAAGCTGGTGACAAACATGGAAAGGGCGGCGTGCTGCAAGGTCACACCCACCGTTTCTGCCAACTCGGCGTGTGGCTTATCAAATTTGGTATAGTTCCATACGTCACAAAGCACAAAGGCGTCATCTGCGCCAATGCCTACCAGGATTATTAGGGCTGTGAGGTTCATGAAGGGGAAGAACTCAAAGTTGAAGACCATACGGTAGAGAAAGTAGGACACAATGAGAGAGCTGATGATGGCTATTATGGTCATTAGAGTGATAAAAACTGAGCGTGTGTAGATACACATCACCAGCAGGACAATCACTATGGCTATGGCTGGGTAAACCGTGTCTGTGAGGAGATAGTCCTGAAAAAGGTCATGTTTGATGCCGAATTCTATCCCTGTAATGGTGGTGATCCCATCAGAAGAATTCCAGTTCTCAAAATTGTCTATGTAAATGTTCATCATCGAGTCTCCTTTCTCTGTGGGTGAGAAGAGCATGCTGTACCTGAGCACAGGTGGAGCTGAGTCCATGTTCTTGGGATTGAGGAAGTCCTTGTCCACCAGGAAGTGAAGGATTTGGTAGACAGCATTGTACTTGGTGCACTTCCGGGGCACACTGACACACTTCAGCTGATCCTTCCTCCGCAGAGCCATGTCCCAGCAGTCGGGACCCAGTGTGCCGTTGTGGTAGTATTTGGCACAGGAGCGCAGGATTTTAAGGGTGTGCGATACGTCACGCTCAGTGATCTTCTGGCATGATGACCTGTTGGTAAGAATGGCAATATAGTTGCCAAGTGTCCAACTGGGGCAACAAGAAGCATCGTTGGTGCGCTGGCAAAGACTCCAGTAGTCACGGTGGGAGCGCACCTGGAGACGGACAAAGATAGAGACAATAAATCATGAGCAGAAACAGCAAGAGAAAAGGAAAGACACAAATACAGATAGAAAGTCAAATGAGTTTAATATGGACAGGAAGAGACTGACTATTGTGACCATGAAGGAGGCTTGTGCTGCTCCTCATACAGACCCTTGTGTTGTCCAGACTGCACATAGATTTGATGGCCTGAATAGTCCACAGGCTCTTCCCCTCTGCTGATGTGAACACTAGTCTGGAGTAACTGTCACCTGCATAAAAAAAAAAAAAAAAAAAAAAAAAAAACATTTTTGCTGCTCATAGGGGAAAACAACCGTTTCTAAATGAATATAAATTGAGAAATATGAGACACAGAAGACTGATTTATTCCAGACTGTACTTGCTATACATAAAGATTATGTTTTAAAATTCTTACCTGGCACATCACAGAAGAACTCTTTACTGAAGTCCCACTCCGCTTGTCGCTTGTCCCTGTCAAAGTGGTCCTCGGGCCACCTCGGCTCTTGGTGACTAGAAAACAATAAACAAGCATTAGTGATGTCATCATGACAAAGGTGATACAAGCATGGCTTCAAGAGAACATTTAAAAAGTACTGAAAGTGGGATGGGTGGGATTATTTCTTGTGGAATCCCACAAACCTGAAAAATTACATTTGTATTGCTAGCGTGTGAACACTAATTTGTTTGTTGAGAATCTAATGTATCTGATTTTGTAGAATCCCTGCTAATGTTAAGACAGCTGGCAGTAAATCTATCTTTTATACTTTATTCTGCTCTTTGTACTTGATCTTGACTTTATTTTTTCTGTAACTCATTTTACACTAATACAGTGCTTATCATCATCATTTGTAAGCGTTTTGAAAAGGCTTGGATGATTCTACTCCCTATTTCTAATCACACCAAACTCATAATAACCCGTGATAGTCAAAGCAGAAATAGTCTGTGTTGTATGATTTCTTAAAATCCCCAGATGAACAGAAAGGTTCCTGTAACTAAGGCTGAGAGGTCAGTAACTGCAGCTGTAATTGCTGTTCCCCCAAATCAGGTGAATGACTCACCACTATCATACTGTTATCATCATTATAATAATCATAATAGTGTCTCTGATTGAACAGGGGCCCGAAGCAGACGAAGTGCAGACAAGTCTTCACAGCGTGTGCATGTACATGTGTTGTGTATATGTTTTTATGTGACCATTTGCAGGAATTATGGTGCAGACGGGCCTTCTTTCTGCATGCATGTATGTTTTTTAGGGGCCACAGAAACAGGAAGGCAGAGTAATCAGGTGGCTGTCAGAGAGAGACTGAGCCTGAGCCTGAGACTGAGACAGACAGAGGGGATGAAGCAGGGAATCTTGCTGACAGACAGAAAACTGCTGCAGAGGCCTCTCATGGCACCTTACATATAAAAGCACACAATTACGCCTGCAGACAGACACGTGGAGTGAGGCAGAAAGACCAGAAAGACCACAGACAACCACAGACAACGCAAAAGACAAACATGCATAGAGATGATATCGGCTTGGTTCATCCTTTATCTCAAAGGAAATAGTTTCTAATCTATGAACAGGGAAAAAAAGCTCACTGGAATTCTGATCTGAACCATACAGGGAAATACATCAGATTTATCCAATTTGCATTTGAATACAAATTACAAACCTACGGCAATAAACTAATGTGTCATTCTCCAAAAAACAAAAAAAACAAAAAAAATGACATATGCAATGGATAAAACCAAACAGCTGATTTAACTGCTAATTACGAAGATGCCTAAATCCACTCTAAATTCATAAGCAAAATCATCTAAATGTGAAACAAGCAGGAAAAGAATAGATACGGAGACAAAACTTAACTTGCAAAGACCCATTCTTCATGAGTGAACAGACTCCCAGTGACAGGAGACAGAGGATGACATTGTGGACAGATCCCAACCTCTCCCCCTCGTCTTTCAGGAGGGGATTCAGAGTTTTAAGCCTGTCTGTCAATAGTATCCTTTGGTTCCTCCAGCTCTCCCCTCTCCCTCCATCTCCCACACCAGTTGTCAGATCATAATGGAATTGTGAAACTGAAGTTACACTTAAATAACAAATAGCCATGTGCAAAATATAGCAACCTTTTCTATTAATTTATAGCATCATTAAGGCTGTTTTACACCAGGAGCGATGCAAATAAGCAGTGTGTAAATGCAAAACTATTTACACCTGTTATGACGCAAATTTATGACTGCTCGTCAAGAAAGTTCCGCGGTGCGATAGGATATCAAGATGGATTCAACATCATCCAGTGACAATGATCTGGTACTGATCCTTTTGGCAAAAAAGAAGAGAAAACATTTGTGGATTCATCTAATTCTCGAGGGAAGGAAAGAACATGGGGAGTTTTACTGTCTGATTACAGGAGCTGAAACTTTATGCTTCAGACAATATTTCAGGATGCTGGTAGGCCAATTGAACATGTCCTGGAGATGCTAGCTCCACATCTGAGGAGGCAGAAGACAAATTTCAGGGAGCCAATCGATCCAGAACAGCATACGGCAGTGCGTTTGAGGTCACATTAATATCTGAGCGCAGTTTTATGATATGCTGTAGGTACACAGCCCATACATAAAGGTGCACACAACAGGTGCTCAGTGTCTTTATGTGCACCCTGTAGGCACACAGAGTGTGCGCTGTGGATGAACCGGGCCTTTGCACACGCTGTGCTTCATGAAGCACAGGCTGTGTCTATAAGAAAACTGTACTCAGATGTGTGCCAAGTCAACATAAAACATGAAGTGTGATGACAGTTTTGATTGGCTGATCCTCTCTTGCCGCAGGCGAAAGAAGGAAAAACAAAAATCAACCTCGGAGCGAATAAATGCCACATTTTCATGATGCAAAATATCGCCTTGTACGTGTATATTCTCATTAACTGATATAGTTTTTAATTGACATGCGATTTATTCTTGCTTAAATTCAGTGTAAAAGGACCTTTACTGTGCTTTTTGCATAATGTTGCATCAATGTTAAGTGTATTTGCTTAGCAAATGATCTTTATAGTAAGAAGCTAGCATTAAAGTAATTAGACAAGTGTGTGAGGTTACTTTTTGGCCTGCTCATCAGCATATTTGAAGGGGTAGTTGGCCAATGTGGCTTTGTAGCCTGTGTTCTTCACCATGTTGTTCCATGTCACCAGTCGCTGGCCGATGGCTGTTCCCCGTGGCTCAAAACCCTTGGAAAGAAAGAAATTCAACTTATGGTTATAATTATGGAGCCATGTTACTGTTTCTAAGATGTCAATATAACATTTTTGTCCAAATGATACAATATAGACATTTTAGCCTTTATGTGAAAGCTCTACATTTCATTTCAAAGTTACATCTTTACTTATAGTAGCAACTAAATAAATTAAAATGAATCAGTGGAAGCAGACATTATATGCTTGTTTAACCCAGTCTGAGATAAAAGAAACATACCAGCAAGTCAAACATATCTACAACTGGTCTTCTTTCAAAGGGTTCTGTGTTGTTAACATTAATCTTAGCACACGAACAGAATCACATCTGCTCAGCAGTCTAGGGAAACCAAATGGATTTGTTACTGTTCTTTAACCTAAGCTGACCCACAGAGGGTTCTGGGTCTATATTTGTACAATGGAAAAAAGAAGACAATACATACATGCACATTTCTAATCTGGGAGGATGAGTTGCTGGCTATTTGGATGCTTTGTGTTTTGGGAGGGTTAATGATGTCTATCCAGACATCTTTCATGCATATCTGATGGAGACCATACTCACCAGCAGTGGGTCTGAGAAATCAGGCAGGTCAGGCACCAGGATGCCCACTAGGGCACACACTACGATGAGCACCGTGCACACCCCTAGCACCACGACTGGCCAATCAGCTATCAGCTCTGCATAGCTAGAAGAACAAAGGGGTGTTAGCGAACACTTTGTTTACAAAACAGGACCGGTACCACAGTCTTCATTATGTTAACAACCTTGCTCAATTCTTGATGAGTGACACAAAACTGCACAACAAATACCCATGACAAGACATGAAATACAGCTTTTTAAGCAAGACACACACGGACATTTATGGTGGTCTGATATTTGAATTAGGATTTTTCAGATTTCCTTTTAGTTAATGAGAAAAACCCATGACAGCCAGATGGCAAATAACATTGCTGTTTGGCTGATGGGTCTCAAAACATTCAGAAAAATCAGTTGAAGACTTGAGATGAATTTCTCTGACATTATTGCATAGAATGAGTGAGAACAAGAGATATGAGATATACATTAGCAACCATGTTAGTAGTGGTAATTTTAACATCCACACCATTCCAAAAGCCTCACTTCCTAAGTAAACAGGCTGCTGGATCAGGTTTGAGACAGCAGAGGTTAGTGCAGAGCAGAACGAAATGAAGGATCCAAGTTACTTGTTAACAGAAACAAGGAAAAAGAGACAACCAACTCCCACCAATAACTAACTGATGAGTCAGTGCTGAGGAGTGACAGCTCCGCAGCAGTGAGGGATGTTTGACAGAAACGGAGAGGAGGGGGAGGAGGAAGAAGAGGAGGAGGAGGAGGAGGAGGAGGCTCTAGTTTTTTGGCAGGTCTTACCTTTTGGGGAATCGAAAAGGCCTTGCATGGCTGAAAAACAAAAAGAGGGAGATAAATCGGGTTTACATTTGGAAGTCAAAGCAACAGTCAATCAAAAACAGATTGCCCAGAGATCTGAATAAGACTCAACCATCTTTTCTTCATGAGCCGCCTTCTTTTCTTTTTCCATCAACAGCGCACACCTTGGGTGCTGCACATCTGAAAATATTGCAACTGACATGGCTGTCAGAACCACTCTCCAAGTTTTTATCAGAACAATCTTTACCCTCCTTTTCAAATCCCTTTAAGATGAGCCGATAACCTTTCATCTGTATTTATAATACACATGTGCCACATATAGATAACTTAGGACATACACATGAAATTCACAGTCACATTAAAGTCTGATACAGACCTGAAAATTCCTGCCTGGCTCAACCTGCTCCTGAGGGGTTTCTGACTGAATCCAAACCAAACCTGAAGAGGATGTAGCTTACAGAAAGCTTAAGCTCCAAGCTTAAGCCCCAAATGTTCCTAATAACTTTAACCCATGAAACTAAGTGAGAAATGCAGTACGACCTGACAAATCCCTGTTCAAGAGCTCTAAAACCCATTGGGCCACACCAATTCCCCAAAAAACATTTAAAGTACACTGCTGTTTCTTCATTATTTGTGGACTTGTAATCTGGGAGATGAGAACTGGGAACTTAGTAATGGGAACTTGAAATCAGTCCTCCTTCTATTGGGGGATTCTACCAAATACACCAATGCAGAAACTGACACATGAAGCCTTCAGCTGCTCAGGATCTGGACTATCTGGACTTCTCATCAGCGACTCCTGGAGCAGTGGGGGGAGCGTCCGGAATGCCAGGAGCAGCGAGCAACCCCGGGTGGAGGGGAAGAGGAGGTAGAAGAAGAAGTAGGAGAGTCAGATATGGCCATTTGATCACAGTGGAGGTGCAAGAGATAAGTGATAAAAGCTAAAGGGGTTTAAGGGGAGAGATGGGAACTTAGTAAATGGGAACTTAGTAAATGTGGCTGAAATAGAGGACATTTAAAATGTTCCAATGTGCAGGGTTAACTACAGAAAAGACAGTATGGTCTGACAGGAATTCAGAATGGTCTTTGATCAAGGACCCTATAGAGGTACATTTGGTTCATAAGGCACTTTGCTGCTCAGTGAAGGCATCACCTAGACATTAGACTTAATCCAGACAGAGTTTGTTAAGGAATTTTAAGTTGATGAATTAGAAACCCAGGGTCAAATGAGACAGCCTTAGGACTGTAATGCCTTCACATGCAATTAATAACCAGATAGACGACTCCCCCACAGATGATGGGCAGAGGGAGCAGACAGGACCAGGCACTCTTCGGATTAGACAGGGCTTTTCAGACAAACTACTGCCAAAAGAGGCATTTCAAATGATAAAAGGTGTGTTCTAACAGCCCAAACTAAAAGCCAAAGGGATTTCAAATGCATTTCTTAGTGCATCGCTAATTGTAGTCACATTGCAACTGTGCAGAAAGTGGCCTTATTTACCCACCAAATGTCAACCAGCAACAGGAAACTGCAGCCATTAGCACACACGACATTTGTGCTATGATTTAAGCAATATGACCAGAGGGGCCAGAGAGGTTGCCATCGTATTTTTGCCTCTTTTGCTGTCAAAGTAAAATCCACAGAATGTTATAATTCGAGCTCACCATGGTGACTGAGAAGCACGAATGAACTAAAGCTATAGGCAGGAATTTTAGTCCACGGGGGTAAGGTCGTAGGAAGGCAGTAAATCCTTTTTAAAGTTTCACTGGACACATTAAAATGACAGCCAGATGTCAAGTGGCACAGCATGAGAGCATGGACACAAAATAGTCATGAGGACTCAAGATATAAACATACGTAACATAACCAGGATGCAAACTTGTAAACTTAAGATAAAAGTCTCTATCGTAAGCACACAGATAATCTTTAAAGTGTTACTGGTTGATATTATGACTCAAAATCTCTGTTTTGGGAGTCCATGTCCTAAAACATTGAGATTATCCAGAAGGCTTCACCACTGATAGATAAAGTGACCTTTTCCTTGGTTCAAGCCAACAATGCCTAATAAAAACCACATTCTCCCTTCCCCTCTTAGAATGAGCTCCATTAGCCAAAGGGAAATTCTGTATTGGTAATGTAATTCTTTGTGCTGTGCTCAGTCTGTTGGCTTTCCATGTATGGCCTTGAACTGTGGACCTCAGGATAGAGATATGGCCCAAAATGGAGGAACGAGTTATTGGAAACAGTTGGAATGGGTTCATAAAAGAGCTCTCAGGCCTACCTATTTGTCTAATAAAGTTCTGTTTTGAATTTTGGTCTGTAGTGTTCCAATATGAATCAATTTCAGCCATTAGGAAAGATGTTTAGCGTACATGAGCCAGCCATTTTTGGTTCCAGGCTTTTTAATGACAAAGATCAGAAAGATCAGGTGTCCATTTTTGTAGTGTTCTATGTGATAAATTCTACATTTGACAAACTTGAGATTTTTTTTGTGTTGTGTTTTGCTAAGCCTCTTATTCTGGGCTATAAAAAAAACAAGAGGCAAACCATCATATGTAAAAAAAAAAAAAAAAAAAAAAACTGCACACATGTATACAAATACACATGCAGACTCATTTCTCTCTCCCTAACACATACATGCACACTAACATAAATGAAGGGGGGAAAGAAGAAGTCAAGGGAAGGGTGGTGGGGCAGTTTAGGGTTAGCGAGACACAGAGGTAGTGTTGACTGATGATCACAGAAGCTCTAAATTCAGCAGGATGACAACCCGCCGCGTCGGGTTTCCTCCATCGCCCTCAGATCGCTTCTACTCATGACGGCTCAAAAGCAAACTTAAAATACCATCGCTATCTAAACCTTAGCCCCTCTCCTTCTCTCTCTCTCTCTCTCTCTCTCTCTCTATCTTGCCTCCCCTTTCTCCTCACTCCCTGTTTCTTATTTTCTTTCCCTCTCCTTCGCTCTCTCCCTGGGCCCTGTGTAATCTTTCAGTGTTATTCTATTTACCAGAGGGACAGTGTTTCTGGATCACTGGACTAATTAATAAGGTAAACATGGACCGCGGGTCGCTCACTCAACACTGTGCTGACAGAGGAGAGAAAGAGAGAAAGAGAGAGAGAGAGAGAGAGAGAGAGAGAGAGAGAGAGAGAGAGAGAGAAACATGTACTATGTATAAACTGTGTAGAGTCCTCTATGTGTAAATCACAAGCATCATTTTTATGAAAAAAATGTTCATATAATTGTATGTTTCCAGTGCCTTTTGGTTTAAAGGACCATACCACCCATTTTGCATGTTTGAGACTAATATATTCAATTTTCATACACGTAAGGTTACTGACAATCATTTCCCAAAGGATAAAACTGTATTTCAGCTTTCCTGATATTTCAAAATCTCTTAATCTTTCAAAATCAAATATTCAAGCGATACACCCACCTTAAAAATCGATGTTTTGCCTGTTAATAGTTACGCAACCTTATGAAGTCACAGTCATTTAAATTTTTTGGTAAACGCAGGTCTTCTTTTGGGACTATATTCCCTGGTGGAGACATACATTCACTACGCGCTTTTATTCCTCTTAAACGCTAAAATTACGAAACTTCGAAAAAAAAAAAAACCTGAATACACGTCTTGTTGGTGATGATGGATTACCTATCCCAAGAA
>VXCM01000752.1:73037-131586 GCA_014773175.1 Lucifuga dentata
TATCAACAAGTTGATTTTAATAGCGTACCAGAATGAACTGAGAGTGGCGGTCTGGAAGGTAGGAAATTTTTTTTTTTTTAACTCACCATTCCAGTAGTATGCTTTGGGAAATGATTGTCAGTAACCTTACATGTATGAAAATTGAATAGCCTATATTAGGTTCAAACATGCAAAATGGGTGGAATGGTCCTTTAAGGTATTTTTTGTTACGTAGAAATGATTGAGCTTTTGAGTTGGATATTTTATGTGTTTAGCCACAGGTGGATAACGCAATAACCACACGTTAGCACACTTTCCTGTGTGTGTGCTAGTAATTGTACATGTATGTGCGTATGCAGGGGAGCTGAGGGTGAGGGGTCAGAGCCAGGGGGGTAAACTGCCAACAGACAGCCGGGCAAATATTTCACGAACAAGGCCTTCAAGTCGGAGCAAGAGCAATTAGTGTCAACCGTCAGCCTGCTTGGCCCCGGCTCACCCTGATTAGTGCCTCGCTGGAACGCTGCACACAATTAGAGGCTCGACCAAGCCATGAAATAGGCTGAGGCTACGAGCGCTCCCATCCAAATGACATCATGAAAGTAGTTAGGGAGAAAAACGCTGCACTGTGCCAAATCACCAGGCCTGTGTGTGTATATTTACACATGGACAATTACAACTAAATCACAATACTGAGAAGCATTTTAACAATCCCCCCCAATGCCCCCTGTAGGATGACATTAATAATACTGTAAATCAAGATGCTAAATGTACCATAGGATGAAGGAAATTCCATTACATCAGTTTTAAGGGTTTGAGAAATAGCAGCAGTTCAAGAAATATGTGCAAGTTGAATGAAAATTGTATACTTTTGACTATATTTATGTGCAATAAAGATGAAGCTAAAGTAGTTACGATCTAATATATATCAGCCTGATAAGTAGCATGTGCAAGTGCATTTCAGTGTAAATTAGTAGACAAGTGTTTACAAAAACAGGTAATAAAACCTAGTGTTATAAATTTCGTGATATAACTCAACTCTATGCAGATAAATAAATCTGTGCTGCATCAACACAGCACAGATCAGTGAAACTGTAGCAAATCTTTAAAGGTTCTGAGGTACGTTAGCTTTAGCAGAAACACTGTGATTTACAGCGCATCGCGTTTCTAACAAGCAACCAATAAACACTGCAACAGGCCAGAGCTGTTTAAACACAAAGTTTAAATGGAGGTCAACTGGGGACATTCTTCTATCATTATCACGAGTGAAGGAGAGATTCAAGGAGAGAGAGAGAGAGAGAGAGAGAGAGAGAGAGAGATAAATGTGACATGTTATGGCAACAGGCTTTGAATCTGTCCAGGCCTGATATGTTTAAGACCATGGCTAATAACAGCAAAATTTGTGTGAGCTATATATGAGCTATATGCTATATGTGTGACATATTTTAAGCTTTATTTTTAAGAAGAACATACTATGCACACAGTAAGTTGACCTAGTTTCAACAACAACAACAAAAATCATAAGAAAAACAAGACAATTAAACTTGATAAAAACAATTTCTTAAGGATAATAACAACAATTTTGCTTATCTACAGACATTTCCAGAATCACCTGATGTACTACTCGGGGTGCTTCAAGTACCACCGGTGATATGTGTACCAACATTTGCTTTTGCACCATTGCCTTATACAATATGCATCTAGAAATACAGAATGTAAATACAGAATGTATGCATTTTCTCTGAAATGGCTTGATAAATGAATAATCCAGATAAAGAAGCAATCCAATTTAGTCAAAATACTGGGATCTATTTCGACAGAGGACAAATCTCAATTGCATTAAATTTACCTCAACAAATGTTACAGCAGTTGAAATAAATGTGCTGTAAATATGTAAACATGTCTGCATGTATGTGTATGAGGGTTCTGGAATATCTACTGTGAGCATGGCCTTTTCTGGCCGCACCTGCCATCCCCCTGAATTCTTGGAAGTGAAATATGGGCGCACACAAATTCCAGACATACAGGCTGGATTTCAGCACTGTAGCCAATAGTTACAAGCTGTCAGTCAGTGCGATGTCTTTATTATGGCTGTTTCTCTCCTCTTTATGACTTAAGCTCACAGACCTGTGGCCACGCACAGACAAACCTTCTGAAAGGTCAGAGGTCACGCTGAACTCTCCGTCACACAAATCTTCAACAGCTGGCCATTGCTACTGTGGACTGTTTAGCAGGCTGCGTGATTCAAGCCCAGTAGCTTGTAATGATCCTCCATAACAAGCATAAATCCATTAATAACTGGTGGGGAATGCTAGCAGAAATCTCCTTTCTAAATAAATATGATGAGCCAGGCCAGAATTACTGTATCCATAAATCCTTTTTAAAATGCCAAACTTACAATGAATGACTGAGTATGACAGCAAGTAAGCCAAATTCAAGTGTGTACGTGCAAAAGAAAGCAGAGAGTAGCAGCTTTCTTTGCAAAGCTACAAAGGTGGAACCAAAGTTTTTTCATCTGTTGTGTCGAATCAAATCACTTTCTTTCACTCCATTCTGGTGCTAAGAGACAGGCTTGGTCTGGCATGTAAACCCACCTCACCATAAACAAAACCAGACATGTTTTTTTAAGATCATGCAGACTGGGAAATTGCTCATCTACAATAAATTATCCATTCAAGCTATTTCAGCTTATTAGAAAATGAGTCATCCATCACAGAATAAAAACGTTCTGTTTAAAACAAACTCAGTAACCTGCAATAAAATACAAAGATGCATGTCCAGGCAAAGACAATTTCCACAGAGACACAATTTAGCTATTGTTTGTACAATTATTTAATGGTGTGTTAAGCAACAAATCTTCATACGTTAAGATGTGGTCTGTGCAAGCTGCATGTTTATCACTTAGTTTATTAAAAGGAGACAAAAACATTTTAAAAATGGGTTACAAAATATACACAAGTCATAAACTATCCTATCCTTGATAGCTATCTCCACTGTCATGTGATCTAATGCTGACTCGCATATTGCCTGAAGCATTATTCTGACTATTTCTTTGGTCTAGTTCAGTAGTAGACAAGACAGAGATGGAAAGAGGTGTTGACAAGAAAGATCATTTTTACTCAGCATTACTTCCAAACTCCAGTACTACCTCAGGCCATCAATTCAGATTCATCTCAGCTTTTTTTTTGCTGTTGTCACTTAGAGTCTGACTCTGGGCCGTCTGAGGACACGGTAGATCCTGGATCTCTGTTTTTTCTCCCCTTTCTCTCTCTCTCCATCTCTTCTTTTCCTCTTACCCCCAAACTTCTGTCTCCTTCTCTTACTTCCACCTTTCTCACTCACTGTAAGAGCCATTTAAGGCCACAGCACCTTTGGGCGCTCCCTCTCAATCACTCACACTCTCCCCCTTTTCTCCTCTTCATCACTCACTAGCCTCTTTAAGACTCTGTTGTTTTTTTTTCTTTTGGGAATATCGCTGACATCTCAATTTTGTCGATAGATATAAAGACATCCAGTATAGATGCTAGCAGTCATTCCAGCCTCATTAATCCATGGTAATTTAAACTAGGATCAGCTATATCATATAAAGATGCAGCGAAACAAATATGTTATTAGAAAGCATTAGGAGAGGATGATATTGGGAACTCTGGTCTCAGTTAAGGCCCTGAAGCCAGAGGTTTAATGATGATGGCTGAGCCAAAACTTGTCCTACTGATACCCTTAGAAAAGACTTGTGTGTGTGTGTGTGTGTGTGTGTGTAAAATGGGGGATGTTGGGAGCTGAGGGGGTGTCTAGAAAATTCCAGTTCTCAAACTGCAGGAGAGGGAACAGAAGCAAAGAAACAGTGATTGATAAGAAACTTGGTATTTATCTCAAAAAGGGGTCCTACCCAGCTTTGCTAGTTTCAGACAAACATTAATATGAATGTGATGTCAGATGAGAGATCAAATCTATTTCATGCATGCATTACATACATAGTACACACAGTCATAGTTTATCTCCTTCAAAGTGTTATGATAGCCTTATCCTGCCAGAAACCAGATTACACTTTTCGTGTCCATGTCTGCTTTGGCCTGTAATCCAGCCTTTATATGAAGCTGTAACAACACCATGCTAACATCAGGCTTTGATCCTGCTTTATGGGACAGCAGAGGTCTTTCATGTGATGCGGCTATCTTTATGGGCTTTCCTTTATACTCAGAACTATATCATAAGAGCAGTGAAGGGTCGAGGGAGGAACAGAGAGAGAGAGAAATAAGAGGGACAACTGGTTTTAAGAGAGACAGCCTAAAAAGACAAAAAAGACGAAAATGGAATCTGGACTCTGAAGATGAAGTCACACTCCAAGTCATCTGCTTCATCGCTCATCCCCCCCCCCCCCNCCCCCCTTCTCTTCTGTCACTCTCTCAGTTTTCTGCTTAACTCCCTTGCCCCTGGGCTTCAGCCTTGTCTCATGTAACATTCTCCAAAAGCCAAAAAGTTTGGCATTCACAGCGATATCATCTTTACTCACAGTTGGCTGAATCACCTGGCATTGCATCGCATAATCCCATTGCCCCCATGTACATCCATGGTGAACTGCAGGCATCCAAACAGCAAAAAGTCTGCAAAAATCAGCCTTGTTTTGGTTGCTAGGTGCTCTGTTGGATCCTCAAAATAGAACTCTCTCACAGTGGAGATTTTGACTGGTGTGACACAGGTGTGACTAATAACGTTAATGATGGCTGTAGTCTATTTACATTAGTTGTGCCAGTGAATCAGCACGCACAACACCAGAGGCCTGGCACTGACACGCCTAAATGGAATGCAGCCATCATTAATGTTATTAAATGCGCCTCCAACGAGCCAAAATGTCTGCTGTGAGAAAAGTCGATTAACACGAGTTCAGAGTACTATCATATCATTTTATTCCTATAATGACTCAGTGAGGTCATGATTTTGTGCTTGGTTTACATTTATTCCTGTAGTAACATTCTACAGGCATGACAGAGCCTTCATACAAGACCCAGGAGCCACAAAATATACACACATATGCACTGATGCATGCTCTTTTCAGATGCATTCTTCTCATTGCAGCTGAGTAACTCAGGCCATTAACTCAGCGTTTTCCAATGTAAACTAAAAAAAAGAAAAAGCTAGAATTATCAAAACTAAAGACGCTTACAAGCTTTTAAAAGACCCAGATTGCTAGTTTTGCTCCTTGCAAATTAACTGCGAGGGTAAAGGGACACAGTTATCACACTTATGCCACTTATCACACCTTTTACAACCAGCAGAACTGTGTCTCTCCTCCACCACCAGCATTACTCCTTATCATTCTCATCAGTTTGCATTATGAACAAAAAAACTTTGCTCTTATTGCTTTTCCTCACACTTCTGCTGTGCTGATTGTAATGTGCTCTGAATGAGAGCCTCTGCTTAATGCTAAAAATGTTGATGTATTTCCAAGTGTCAAAGCGAGGGATGAACAGTCCCCTAGGGCAAGAAAAACTCTTTTTGACCTGCTTCTGTAGGTCCTGTTCAGAAGTATGCATCAGGTGAAAACACAGCTCAGCATAGCAACCTCTAACTGCCTGAGGGGTGTCAAAACAGACATGAATATGTGGGTGTGTTTTATTTCTCAGAGATAATAAGATTAGCATAAAACACTTGAGTTGTTTCACACTCAGTGTTGCCCTTAAACAGACCTGTGTGTTTTTCTGTATTGTTGATCTCATTTATGCATCTCTACCCATTTAATATCAACATTCAGGTGTTCTAAAGCTCTTTTACAAACACAGTCACAATTTTAAATGTTTTTTTTTTTTCTCGTTGAGATACAAAGTGTTGGAGGAGATCCTCCCTCTCATCTTTTCTAATGTAATTTGCTTGTGGCATTTTCTTCTCTTCTCTCTAGCAAAGCAAAGTGGGCAATAAAAGAATACCATCAGGTTTGATACAATTAATCTTTATGTAAAGCTTTGAAAGTTAAGTCTCTTTAACTTGTATCTGGATAACTAGTGTTTCATAAAGGTTCAATTTCACCCTGCTTTCAGTTGTTTTATAAAATGAGCCAGCTCCACGTGTTCATAGCTAAGAAGAGGAGTTCCTTGTTTAAGATCATCTAAAATCAAAACTGAGTAAAATTAATAAATTAATCACTTAATACTGAATGTCAGGAATCCTGTTCTGAAGACAATCTCAGTAATAAAGATGATAGAGACTTTATGTGGACTGGAGGTGGAAACCAGGCAACATACCCACCCCCAAAGACCTTGCAAACAGTTGTTATTCTTGATGATGTGCAAAGCCTTGTCAAACTGACACCCTGAAATCCAGAGCACACAGATCAATTTCAGACTAATACTTGCTGGTTGAGGCTTGCAGCTGTCCAACAGAGAGATGGGGGAGACGAAAGAAAGATGGAGAGGAAGAAAAGAAATACAAAGAAAAAATAAAAACGGAAAGAAAGAACAATAGGGTGGACATTGATGAGGACTCAGTGTTTCTGTACAGAAAAATACAGTCTAGCAAAATTTTCAAGCTCATCCACTAATAAGAAGTTGCTAATTTAAACAATATGAAGTACTCTGATTTGTCATGTTGTCATATAATTTTTCCCATGTGTCATGGCAACCAACTGCCTACAAAATACTACAATATTCAAACTTGCCTCAAGATAGTGAAAGCTGACCTTTCCTGAGAAGACTTTAGAGGGAGCAACACACTGGAATTCTTGCAATCTGACAAGGCATGAATCTAATCCAAACTCAATGCTGTCATAAACCACAAGAACTCCGGTGAGAGAGAGAACAAGATTGCTCTGTGAGAGCAGGGTGTGCACGAGAGTGGGAGCTTAAAAACTCGACATGACCCAAATGAGTGTCGATGAGGTCTTGGGGGGATGTTGAGCCCTTACAGGGTCGGAGACAGTGTCATCAGTGCATGTAGACGCAGGTTAGGTAGTCAAGAAGGCAGCTGTACCTCCAGGCTGTGCTCCAGTAAGTCTTAACATCAGGAAGAGAAATCGGTGCATCATTTTATGCACCGATTTGCCTTTTCACATATTCTAGAAACTTACTGCTTATCTGCCCAAGTGGAGAACAGATAAATACTTAAACTACAATCAAATCTAACACACATTCACCAGTGCTCCTTCATAAAGAGTGGGCCATGGCACTGGAGAAATGAGGTCTAGCCATTGTAGTTAAAGGCTTTCACCCTGAAGCCTTTAAGCCCATTGGCACATCCCAAGGACACACTGTTTCCGTCCAATCCTAAATAATACACACAAAATGGCAGCGAGCAATAATCTTACAGCAGAGACACAGACACGGTTTTAATGCTTCTAACAGACCCACCCGGGAAAAAAAAAAGCCAGATAAACGATTGATGGCTGAATCTGTTTCCCCCCACTTTATGGGACTGCTGAGTTGTTCCTCAGTCATTCCAAAACATGTCATTTGGTACATGGCTGAAGGCCCAAAGTCCTTTCAATACTCTCAAAAAAAATAACAAGAAATATTAATAACAAGAAATATTAAGAATCAAATGTAAGTTTTTTTGTGTGTGGATTACTGTTTTTGAGAAGCCACAGAGAGGAGTATAAAAGTCCTCTGCTGTGAAACGCACATTAAAAAGTTCTCCCAAAAATCTAATGTTACAACTTATTGGTGTATGCAGAGAGAGGCGAGTGAGTGTGAGAGTGTGTGTGTGTGTGTGTGTGTGTGTGTGGGTGTGTGTGTGTGTGTGTGTGTAGGAGACGTGCGTGTGCTGTGAACACAGATGTAATCCCTTGGTTAATCTAGCAGATCACAGCCTTGAGGGAGATCAAACTCTGATATCTGACACCATCCTGTCTGACTGCATACCCTCAAATTACCAAGGATATTAGGAATATATAGTATCTTGGTTTATGTCCGTGTGTTAGTGTGTACTTAACTTACTAACCACTAAATGTGCTCCGTCTCTAATGTATAGTTGAGAATGTTGGGGGTAAAATAGAGATGAGGGGCCTGAAGTTCTGTTTCTGGAGATGTCTGAGTTCAGGGCAACACTACATAACTGAGACAGGTATATTGCTTCCTCCTTCTAATCTGTCCATCTCTACAACACACACACACACACAAACCACTGTACAGGAAAGGGGGGATTTTGGGATGTAATCTTGGTGCAAACCCAGGCTCTGTAATTCAAACCTGTCATCGCTGAACAAGAGGGACCTGTTTGGTAAATAAGAGACTGGCTGAACATTAGAGGCGTATACGTTCCATGCCACATCTGCTCTCCATTCTGATGTGGAACGAGAGACAGAGGAGGGAGGGACAGAGGGAGTGAGCGCGAGAGAGAAGGAGAGTGGGATGAAAGAAAAAAACGTGTTAATAGAGTGAGAGAAAAACTGAGAAACAAAAATGAAAGCAATTGAAGAGTCACAGATGCCAGTGAATGCATCTGAATGCCAGCAACATAATCTGTTTGCTCGCAGCCCACCCACAGTTTACTGTATGCTCACCAGGTTTAGTGTATGCACCCAGTGTGGACACACAAACCTCATCTTTCAAAGCGCCACATACCGGCCCTCCTTCTAATGAAAGTTATGAAGGGGGGGGAATCCAACTTAATTTGGCTAAGGAAATTTCCATGTGAAGAAGTAAACAAAAATATAGTCTCAAATCAGATTCCCCACAACGAACTGCTACCATAAAAAGGAGCTGACATGAGTAAATAATTACATCTGCAAAGTTTTCACCTCCTGCCTCCCCTTCTCTGTGGAGCTGGTAAATATAGGATTACGCAAATGATTATGCAAGGCATTAAATGGTTCCAGTTTCAACTGTGGTAGAAGGCCTGTGGTTTCAGAGTAAAAAGGAAAGAACCAACTTGCTAAATATGGATTGCTTGAGGAAAAAAGGAGTTCACCAACAAATGAGTTCAATGCTGACATTCTGCTTCCACTAGAGAAGGCATGGCCACCACGTGTGTGTGTATGTGTGTGTGTGTGTGTGTGAATATGTGCACACGCGCGAATGTGCTTGCATGCAGGTTTCCATTAAATTTGAACAAAAACTTGCAAAATTCCACCCTCATCTTGTGCATCAACCTTGCTTAGGCCATTTATATCCAAACAGCCAGAGGGATCTACTAAACACAAACCATAAGGATTTGTAAAAAATAAAAGTTAACAAAATGGCACCAAAAACGCTACATGATCCCCAGGGGGGATTCTTGAATTACACAGCAGCAAACTGTCTGAACCAACCAGATTTTAAACACTACTGTCCTCTGGGAAGGATGTGAGGACAAACACTGGTCAAAGCCTGAGCTGACTCACAATTCAGCTTCTGGCAAAAGTCTACACACATGGTAAACTATCATTTTTTTTTAGAGCTTTTATCCTAGTTGCTCGTGCTTGACCTTCTCATTTGAATGTCATTCTGGAAAGAGTTAAGCAGAACAGATCACCAAACCACCACAGTGTTACAATTTGCACTGAAGCTACAGCATGCATGCCTATCTTGTGCTTTATTTTGTCAGGGAGGGCAGGAAAAAACACACTTTAATTTGTCCTCTTCCCATCATGGTAGTGCAACCCATTTTACCACTGATGGCAATATTCCATGGCAAGCCTCAAAGCTTTGGGAAAATCACCCCCTGCACTCCTGCAAAATATTGCCCACATATCATGGTCCATAATGTCTGTAACCACCTCTTACTGCACGGGTCTAACGTGATCCATAAATGTGGATTTGACATATTATAAAGCTCGGGGGGCATGGGGACTGGGTTTTATAGGGGCCATGAGGGCCTAAGACAGACACTTTGTTGTCTACAGTGGGGAAACAGGGCATAGTATACTTGGGAAACAGATGCTGGATATTGTTTTCATACAAATCTACTAAGTTCTCTGATCTTGGTGGGCACTTTTACTACTTCAACTGAAGAGAGTCTATTTTATCATATTTTGCTAAGAAGCCTCTGTTTTCTGATCTGCTCTTTCATGTTAATTTGTTGCTGGTGCTGTTAATTCATATTAGATTTATCATGATGTTCTGTGCAACAACATACCTGATTCCAGGTCTGTGCGGGTGGTTCTGGAGGTGCTCTTGCCAGCGCTGATGATGATGATGGTGCAGACAGAGAGGAGAAGAGGGAGGATGAGGATGAGGATGTGTGCAGGCAGAGAGGCAGCAGGGGCAGGAGTGGGGAACCAGGCCAGGCCCTGGGCCTGTGCCTGGATTCTGGAAGAGTGGGCACTCCTGCTGGCCACAGGGGCAGCACAGGGCGGGGTGGAAGTGGCAGGACTGGCAACACAGCGGAGGGGGCTGGAGAGGAGGAGAGGAGGAAGATGAGGCAAAGGTGGAGGGAAGGTGACATTTGGCCAACCTCTGGGACTCTGTAATAGTGGGGGAGGAAGAGGAGGAAGAAGCGGTCGAGGACAGGGGAAGGTTCCTCACAGAGCCGTTCAGTCTGACCACTCCACCATTTTGGTTCAGTCTGCTGGCTTTATGGCCAGCATGAGGAGAGTGTGATCTCTGCTGTTTCTGCTGCGTTTTAGACGCTGCGTCCTTAACTAGAACGTCTTCCTCTGCATCTACTGTAAGACGGTCACCACCCGCTGTAAGAGGGTCCTGGCCATTGCTGACTGGTGTACTGGTGTGTGAAGTGGCATTTCCATTGGCACTGAGAGGATGGTGCCCTCCATTGCTGAGGGCCAAAGGGTCACCGCTTGGATCACTCAGGGCCATGCTCTTCTCCCAGCTGGCCTGGCAGAGACAGCGTCACTCCTCTGGAGGAGAAGAAGAAGAGGAGGAGAAGAAGAAACAGATCAAACACCATTTGACTAAAGATAACTGACACAGGGAGGTTGTCAGAGCGCAAAACTGTAGGTTAAAGGACCATACTGGCCATTTGCATGTTTGAGCCTAATATATTCATTTTTCATACATGTAAGCTTACTGATAATCATTTCCCAAAGCATACTAATAGAATGGTGAATTATTTTTTTTTCTACCTTCCAGCCCGTTATTGGTTTCAATTCATTCTGGTACGCTATTAAAATCAACTTGTTGATACTTGAAACATTCTTAGGATAGGTAATCCATCATCGCAAACAAGACGTGTATTCAGGTTTTTTTTTTTTTTTGAAGTTATGTAATTTTAGCATTTAAGCACAATAAAATGCGCGGAGTGAATGTATGTCTCCACCGGGGAATATAGTCCCAAAAGAAGACCTGTGTTTATCAAAAAATTTAAATGACTGTAACTTCATAAGGCTGCGTAACTATTAGCAGGAGAAACATCGATTTTTAAGGTGGGTGTATCGCTTGAATATTTGATTTTGAAAGATTAAGAGATTTTGCAAAATATCAGGAAAGCTGAAACGCGGTTTTATCCTTTGGGAAATGATTGTCAGTAACGTAACATGTATGAAAATTGAATATATATTAGGTTCCAACATACAAAATGGCCAATATAGTCCTTTGAATGTGAAAGGTAAGGTGTGAGCTACAACTGTCATCATACTAACAGCCTCCCTTGGTGTTAAGACAATCTTTAAATATGCCAAAACATAACTACACCATTAAAAACTACATGAGCACAAGATGTTTGGGTTTTGGCCGAGGAAATGCAGAGAAAAACGCAAACTGTATGAGGAAAAATGAGAAGGGCTGAAGAAAACATTCAGAACTGCATCCCAGCATAACTTACACTCAGCAAATTTTTTTATAAATTGAAGAAAAAACACAAATGAAATTCCATTACAGATGCAAAAACATTTAATGATTCCTCAGCACATAACTAAGAATAAGCTAAAACAAATAATATCAGCAGCAAGCAGGTTGGTAGTAAATTCACACAGATTTAATAAAAGGCAAGATCTGAAATGTGCAAAATATGTGCTTAAACTGAAGTTAAACTGATGCACCAACAAGGCTCATGTAGTCTTTGCAGCTGTGTCCTGCAATGGCACATATACAGTAAAGTTTATTTTTGACAGACGGAGTGATTTCTAACTCGCTGCAATTAAAATTACTTTTTTTTTTCTAAATCAATTTTAACTTAATCTGCTGTTTAGTTATTATGAGTTGCTCTGGATAAGAGCAACAGGTAAAAGCTTAAGGTGATCATCCAAGTCAAAAATGCCGACAATGTCTTAAAAAAACAAAAATGAAGAAAATAGGAAGCACTTTTGGGCACAGGTTTAGTAAAAGCTATGCTCCACTGAAATATTTTGCAAACAGATCAAATTCTTCTGTCTCCACACTGTTGTCCCAACACTCACTTCAAATAGGTGTCAGTTCACATCAGCATGATTTACGTAGCATGAATAAGACCTGGCATGAACTGCCAGCCTTTGTATAAATTAGAAAGCATGAGACACTCCTGCATTGTGAGGATAAAAAATGGTTCCAATTCGGTGAGAAAAAACAGAAGGTTCCCGTTATGCTACAGTTTCAGCCCCTATGCTTAGGCTTAAGTTACAAAGTACTCACAGGAGACCGCAATGTGAAAATGTAATTCTGAGGGTTACTTTAGCAGAGCAGCGGGAAGAGCAAGAAAAAAAGTGCTGTGGCTTTGTGCCAAGATATGCTCAACACACTTCAAAAGCGGTTGAATTGTATTTTACAGGTAATGCAGGTAGTGGTCGGCTATGTTGTCGAAACAATTCCCAGCTATAGCACCATGCTGGAAGCTCATGACATGAACCCGGATCAGATAATCACACCAGTAAGCTTTAATGAGTGTATGTGTATGAGGGGACAGAAATGAGACCTTTGAGGCTATGCTAAAAATTTTTTTCATTTGTCAGTTTTCATAACAGAGTCGATGCAGTTTTACACAAAAATTTCAGTTTACTGGTATAATGAAACCAGTGTTAAATTGTGTACATAAAGACAAGTCTCTACCTTGTAAACAAGTTTAAAAGAGCTGTTAAAAGCCAAATACCTACTCTGACATCACTCATTCCATTAACATGCATGGTAAAACTTCATTTCTACTCCAATTAAGATTCATTTTTTCAAATGTCAAACATTTGCGATTGCAATTAGATTTACTCAAGCATGTAAACGTTCCATTGGTTTATAACCAGCGTAAGCAATCTCCACATGCATTTCTTCACCCGGCATACTTTTCTTCATAAGCCGATTAAAAAACGAGTCATGAATATTCAGCAAACGACAGAATCCTATTAATTCATTAATGAATATAAATCTTACTCCACATAATTGCCCTGGTTGATTACAGAACAAAAATGGGATTACGGTGTGATGTGTGGGCAGAAGTACAACACTGTATGTTCCATCCAAAACCTACATACATACACACATTCATGGCCTTTTGTTTCTTCCACACTATGACCTCTAAAATATATTTTGCTGCAAAATGGATGAGCTTGCAGTAGAGTGCCAGGTGATATATCACAGCAGACTGTCACCCCCATCTAACACTGAGTAAAAGACACGCGGCGTATGTGACCAATGCGCTCTGTGACACCTCAACATGAGCAGAGGGTGAAACATGAGCAAGACAGCCCCATTGGGTCAGGGGTGGCTGGGAGGACGGGTTGGGAAAGGGAGAGAGAGAAAGAATAACTCCAAAGCCCAAAGAGCTCAGAATAGCAGAGTGCTGAGGGAAACCGGGAAACCCAGATGAAGTCATTAGTCTGACTCCCACAGCTGTCAAGACCATATAATGACTTTTTAAAAAAATATGGATTGAAAGAGGAAAGTTTAATAGAGATTAAGTATGAAAAAGAAATTGGTGAGCGCACAGAGTCGACAGTTTAGTGCTGCATTACTGCATAAATGTGCAAACATATGGAACCAAGTGTGCTTTCTGACAGCAACGCTGCTGTTTGGGTCTGAAGGAATTTAGCTTCAGCTCTGCGTGTGTGTGTGTGCGTGCGTGTGTGTGCGTTGACAGGCAGGTGAGACATCTAGGGCAGTCTGTGTGGACACAAGCAGGGTCTTGTGTCTCTCTTCAAAATAAAAACTGACAGCCGGACCAAGTCAAACCATGAACAACTGGGACTGAGGCTAAAAATGCTTCTGCAGTTCTATCCATTCATAAAGTACATGAAGCTATTGTTTTTGATCAGAGACAACCAGATTAAGTCAATTCAACTCCATTACCGTCCTAGCAAGTGTGGCCTGGTAATAATTAAAAAGAGGAGGCAAAGCTAACAATCAAATCAGGGGAAAAAGGAGCAGTGTATTCGGTAGTGGAATCAAGATTTCCGCCTTCCTTCTAATTTCTTTACTTCATCGTCTGATTGGTTACATCCATTTGCTGTACTTTAATCACATAAAATTAACTTTCATCTGGTTAGCTCACATAAAGGAAGGGGGTCCTGGGCTTGAGGAAAACTCTGTGTTGTGATGAACAAGTGAAGCAGGAAAGGAAAACTATCAATATTAAAGTCTACAAAAAGAAATAAGGTCAATACCTAACCTCATCTGATACTGCTGTGAAGTCTGGTCATGTGTTTGACTTTGTTTTTATGAAGACGATGCATGGAATTAAGGGACTTGGCCTTGAATCCCAAACTAGCAAATTTAGTGTTTGTTGAAGTATATCTGGAATTAGCTAACATGATGCAGGGCTGTTTACCCTCAGAATCTACATACATACAGGATACACGGGATTATTTGTGCCATAAGGATGACACTACACTTGTTCACACTCGGACCATCCCTGCCCTTGGTCACAAGAAACATGTAGAAATCCAACCAAAGACCAATGTCTGCATGATTCCCAGGGCCAGTGGTTTGGAATAACGCAGGTGATGACGAAGTGCTTCTTCTGCCCTCTTTCAAGTTTGTGATTATGGGGTGTGAAAGAGATGGAGAGACCTTAGGCGACAGACAGCTACACAGCACCAGGCGAGGCATCCCCCCATCCCTTTAATTAAAGCTAATAGGCAGCAATTACCAGGAATCAGTCAAGAGACAGTTAATGGCCACATTGCTCCTAATAATAACAACAACACCCTACCAGCTACACACACACACGCACGCACACTTGACACGGCCTTCCGATATAAACTCTTTGACGTTTAAGGTAGTCAGCAGAATTTTAGACATATTTGACATTCTTTATCACATACCAGTTGGATGGTGCTCAAGCCTACGTTAGTGGTTTGCTGTAAAGTAGAGGAACTCATGGAGTCAACCTGACCACATTTTATCATTAAATTAGTTTAAATATCCAACACAATCATGACTCAAGATGAAATTAGTGTGAGGAAAAAAGTAAAGACATTATGTTCTTCTTAATCCATACCTAAAGAGAAAATAATCAAAGTAACAAAATCAGTAATACATTATAATAATGCATAATGAAAGATTACACTTACTGCAAATTTTTATGGACACTAAAATCCCTTAAGCAATAGTAAAGCAAATATCACCCATACCCATTATTTACACTGGTGTCAGTCAAGAAATGAAATTATCATTCTGTCAGATGACAGCATGAAACATCACGGGTACCTACACTAATACTACTACTAATACTATTACTTCAAACTGAAGTAAGTTCTATTAGGACATTTAAAGCTGATAAGGTAAGATAAGATTGGCAGAGTAAAGTCTTTAAAGGAAAAAAACAAATCAATATATTTCTGGAAGCACACTAACATGGCTTTACTTTTTACTTTATTTGCCATTCAATCACTGGTGATACTAAAGAATTACAACTTTGTCCGAAAAGCGATCATAAGTGAAGTCATGTTGACATCCGTCCAAGCAAACGTCTCCGCCAGACAGACGCGCAACAGCGGAGACGCATAGAAACAAACTACTAACAGCTCAAACCATCAGTTTTATCACTCTTTCCATATATGTATTAACGCACTGAGTCCATAATACAGCCAAGTTATCGGCAAAAGAAGGTTAGTGAAAGCCGGTGAAACTGTACCAAACAGCGAAGAGACAAACAGAATGAGGAATATCCTACCGTGTTTTGCGCTTCTGTTATCGCCGGTGGGGTTTTCAACACACGGCGCGAAGCTTACCAACACACAAATCAAACTCCTTCGGTTTTACTTCAAGTATCCACAAGCGCTGTTAAACAAACGGTGCACATCGGGAGGGAAGCAACAAGTCTCGCAGAAAACTGGTTGTTGCTCATGGGAGTGTGTAGCGGCAGAATGACAAACAAGCACACAGCCTGGACTCTCCGCAGGGACGCAGGCAGGAGGCGGTGGGCTGGGACTGCACCATGGCGCACTGATAGGATGGTCGCAGTGTCTCAAAACCTCACAGTTTGCTTTTAACACACTCACTGCCACGCTGATCACGCAACACAAAGGTCTGGATACTCATCACAACCACAGGTCTTCTCTGAGAAATTCATCAGAGTACGTGCAACTTAAATACAGCCGCTAGTCTGCTGCAGCTATGCAGAATGTGGCAAGAACAGAGCAAATGACTGTGCTAATTATGATGCAATCAAAAGCAACAACATGCAAGCATTATGATTTAGATATGTAAATGTGCATCTAGAATAGAATTACAGAATGGATTTACAACATGGAATCATTCTGTATTCCCATTACCCATGGTTTTACACATGCAATATGTGAAATTGCTTTGCCAAGCACTATTCCCATTTTCAAAAATATTATCTTTACAGATATGGCCATATGTGTGCATATATGCATGCTGTTCACCTTACATGCAGAGGCTGAAACATTAAAATCACATTTTTGTGCACTCCAAATGTAAATGGGTGAAATGTTTAACTTAACATAATTTCTCCCTTTTTTTCAAAGCCTTCCTATTTCAATGTCCAGATATACAAAATCACATTACATGCTCATTCTGTAAGGTGGGAGTTAAATAATATTTTAGGAAAAAATATTCTGAAATATGGTGATAAATTTTATTCTTCTGTAAAGTCTAGTTATCTTTTTCCCAAAAATAAGTTATTTTATTTAGACAGATTTATTATAGGAGCTACAAGTTATGAAGTGACCAAAAGCAGCTTCTTCCAGAGACACTAAACAGCCTTTAATTATCTTAAATTGCACCACATAATTCTTTAATATGCCCTACCCATTCTTAACACATCCGTTTATTTGAAATTATAGATTACTGTTCAGAGGCGTTGGCTGCATTTCTAGATTTAGTTTAACAGCTATGTAAAATAATCTCTTTCCTCACTCTCTAATATAAGCTATGGAGTAAACGCCTTTAATTCAAACCTCATAGTGGATGGAAATGTCCAAGGTGATAAATCTTCCTCAATGTGTCAATTTCATTTAAGGGCTCTTCTAAGCAGGAATGGATTAAGTGTCTTAAGGACACAAGGACAATTCATGGCACACTTTTCAAAATTCAATCTCCATAAGAATTAGCCAACCCCGCTGTCAGAATGCCACAAAAGCCTTCTGTCTTCTTTTGGATAAAAGATTATGAAAGAGCTCGTTTATGATTCAGAAAAGTTGTATTCTCTGTGGCACAGTCTGTAAAGCCTAGGAAAACTGGCAATGTACACAACAAAATACTTTGATTTCATTTAGGAATACGTTTATCATCCACTTACTGTAAGACCGTGTCTATGACTGCACAATGCAGAAGTCAAATTAAAACTAATCTTTCTGTCATTATAATCTCTCATTTTCATCGCTGCTCCCAGTTTTCCATAATTTTCCAAAAGAAATACCTCATCTGTAAAGATTCTGGACTCCTCTGGAAATTCATTTTGCTCACAAACAACTGATTCTTCTCAGCAGGGGAGGAGGTTTATCGCAGGCTGAGCTGGAAAAGGCAGAGGGCTGTACCTGGCTTTAATTTCAGCTGTCCACCCAGATTAGGACACAGTTCACATAGCAAGCTGTAATCAGCTACGCAGTGAGACGCTCATACACAGCTGGCCCCAAGTCAAAACCTAAACCATTTAGAGCTTTGTAGTTGCTGGACAAATAATAACCTGGCAATAATAAGTTGCATTATCGGTTTAGTTTATGTTCTTATTAAGTATGTTGTGCTGTGATTTGCTGATGTGTTTTCAAATGAATCAAACTGCTGGCATTTATTGTATTTGGTGATTAAACATCTCATTCTGATTCTGAATTGATATCATTGATAGCATCCCTGAACCAAGAATGTGCAAATCCTGGGACCAAAGATCCAAGAATATTGGTGCTGTTGTGGTTGTGTGAATGATCCTTCTCAGGGCCCAATCCATGTTTCGGAGTGAGCCCTGTGTGGGTTCAAGAGACTTATTATACAGCCCGTCACCATCCTACTGATGCAGTCATGTGCCGGTCAGTTCAGGACACTGAAGACTTCCTTTGAAATAACAGTGTAAAGGCATTCGGCACTAACACCACATGCCTCCGTCAAGATCAACATTAGGTTGATTGTGATGTTAACATGCATTAGGGAAACTGGGTTTGGCTTGAGCTACCCAGAGCCAAGATCTGCCCACATGGAGCTGAAGAAGGAACCACATCAAAGGCCTCACTGTACCAGGAAGGATGAAGGCTCTAGTGAAAGCCCAGTGGCCCCTGGGATCACACACAACTCATCAAAGTGACAGGTTTAGGAGACAACAAAAAGAGGGAGGGGGAAGTTAAGGAAGCAGAGAGAGAGAAGAATATAAAACAACAAGATATCTCAAAATCTTTAGTATGGCATGTCAAAACCGTGTAATCCATTTTCAAACTTGCTTTTAAATAATTTTTCCAAGACCAGTTCAAACTTTTAGGGCTAAAATAACTACCATTCCAATTCCCTTTTTTGTTGATTGTTAACTAAAACAAATGTGGCACAGGGTAGAAATGAAAAACTACTAAATTTTAGAGCACATCTAAACTCAAATATTGCCTTACATTGAGAAATACTGACTCTGTGATCCAAACCATAAAACCCTCAAACAGCTGAGGAAAAAGAAAACTCAGTAACGGGTGAAGAACACTCCACAAAAGGCTCCTTACTGCAGTAAAACATGATCCGACTCATTCTGTGATTTGAAAGCATATTAACAGTGATCTAATGGGCCAACATTCAGATCCTGGATTGTAATGGGCTTCAACATATGTGTAGGAGGTGGCAGGCAATCCTAGAGGCCCTTGGAGCATTGCAGCTACCCCTGCATGTGATAATGTCTGGCTAACATGAAAGAGGGGAGAAGAAGATAAATGGAGAAAGAGAAAGTGAGAGAATTATGTGTGCGAAAAAGGTAGAATCAAAAAAGGTTGACAATGTGAATAACAGAACGAGTAAAGAGAAAAAGAAACTGTGTGTGTGTGTGTGTGTGTGTGTGTAAGTGATTAAGTGAGTTAGACAGAAATGTGATTGTGGAAAAAACACTGGTGCTCCCAGGCAGCATTGCTCACATTGCTCATTGGCTTCTGTAGGTCTGAGATTCAGACACCAAGGAAACCCTATCCCTTCCACACCTCGGCAGTGAGGACAGACATCTCCCACCCGATTAGTGCTGAACCCTCACACGTCTGCCAAGAGGGACCCAGAGGACTGAGGAATGCTGGAGGCAAAGGCTGAGACCCCAATGAAAGCTGAAGGCTGAGCCACCCCGCATAGTTAAACCTACACCCTGTGAATTCAAGTTCAGGAACTGGAGGCCTTAAGTATGGTTCAAGTTCATTTCTGTCTCCCTGCTGTATAAATCTGAGGGAAAAAAGTGGAACTGAATATACTTAAAATGCATGAGTAAAGGTTTATTTAGTGTTTGTAAGGCACCATATGTCTCACACACATGTGCACTTGTTTTGGTGTGTTGTGAGGACACAGTGTCCTCAGCATGAGTGTACACTGTAAAACTGAGATAAAGAGAAAGACGTAGCATTCAGCAGTGGAGTCAGCTTGTCTAGAATTGTGCTATTTGTGTCTGGACCTCAACTTTGGGAGGACATTGCTGTTTTGGTTTTGAGGCAAACATCAAAATATGTGGTTTGAAAACCATAGTCATGTACGTCTTAACCTGTTAATGTCCCTTGTCAAGTCCTGACACTTACACAACTCTGGGGAAATGTTGCCTGTCATTCAGCAAATCAGCTCCAGGAGCTGCACCAGTGACAACGAAAAGGCTTGAGGTCAATTCCAAAGTCTGTAAGAAAACAGTCTGCTATCATGTAAAAAGCTTTCAAGCCCAAATCTGACTTAAATGATTCTCCATCCTTTTACTGACTATATTGAGAGTTTACATGTCCCTTTATGTACTTAAAAAAAAACCCTTCTTGACTCTGTTGAGGTTGATAAAATGTTCAGCTGTCAGAGTAAGAAGACTTGCAGAAGAGACACATGCTGTTCTGTCTGTGGGTTGACATTTGACCTATGACGAACAACAGAGGGAGTATGTGCTGAATTATGCCTAATATTATCCTATCTGCAGATTTTGAAGGGTAGTGGAGCAGACATGTTGTTGTGGTTGCGGAGAGACATGTTGTATCCAGATGACCTACGGTGTGTGTCTGTTTCTTATCATTTCATTCCATGCACAACGCAGAGATAAAAGAACCCCGTGGGCAGGAAAGTGAGAAAGAAAGAAAAAGAGTGAAAGTGACTGGTTGGAACTAGCAGAGCGGTTTAGCTGCACTGCTTATCAACATTCTGCGACTGGCAGCTCAAAAATGTGAATGACATCACATGCACATGTTTGACTCATACAACCTGGCAGGTGCAAAAGCCAAATGCAGGGAGGCTTGGTGTTGTTTCTGGATGATGGAATGATTTAAATGCATTTGATTAAAATACAATTCCAGAAAATAAACTCTATGTCACTCACTTACTTTACCCAGAGGCCTGCAATAGCTGTTGGCTCTACTGTACATCTGTCAATTCCTTCTAGAAGAAATACGAACTTATTATTACCGTCATGAGTACTCAAGACAACAACTGGGGCTGCAATTAAGAGAAGGTATACAGTATGTACACCACAGATTCTGTTTAGCTGCTATTAATAGAGGTCTGATTCACTGCAGCTGCTTTCACACACATCAAAACTCACTCACATATTTGGCAAAAAAAAAAAAAAAANAAAAAAAAAAAAAAAAAGGCCCAGCCTTCTAATTATGGCTATTTTTCCTTAGCATTTCACTTAGGTCAGGGGCTATGGAGCAGCTCAACTGGGTCGTTGTTGTTTTTAACACAATCACCCCTGTCCTTCTCTCTGTCTCTTTCTCCTCCTGCCTCTCCGCCTCTCTTTCTTTGCTTTTTACAAGTGCTGGAGCCACTTCCTCATCTGGGAAAAGACGGTTCAATCAAAACTCTTCTTTCCATGGTCTTTCAGAGAAGATAAGTGGGGAGGGGAGGGATAGATAGAGAGGGAAAGTGAAGCAGGGGGAGTGGTGGTATGCAAACGCAGGATCTTTATCAAGTAGCTTCTCAGAAGAGAGGAAGAAGCAGCAAATGAGGAATCTCTGCAAACTATAAGGCAGAGAGGGAAAAGCTGCTGGAGAGAGAAAGAGGTCTTAATTTGTTTGAACAGAGACCTGGTTTGATCTCAAAAACAAACAGACACACAGACACACACACACATGGGGACAGGGAAGTTAATCAGAATGGAGAAACAGGAAAGTCAGAGTGAGATGGACAGACAGGCAGAAAGAGACAATTCACACAAAGGGCTGTTTAGGAGGAATTTAGAAGACAGATGTTTGTGTGTATGTGTGTGTGTGTGTGTGAATTAATGGAAGAGAGTTCTTCTTTGAGGGGACTGAAGTTAGCGTTTGCTCATCAGGCTGAAAACAGCCTTTGAGGAACTGCCCAAACACACTCAGCATCCCCCCATCTCCTACTCAACAAACACTGTGTGTGTGTGTGTGTGTGTGTGTGTGTCTCCCAACCTCTGGGAAAGATGCAGGCATATNAACACTGTGTGTGTGTGTGTGTGTGTGTGTGTGTCTCCCAACCTCTGGGAAAGATGCAGGCATATTTGTGTGTGTGTCTGTATGTCTTCATGCCAACACATGTACTGTATATTTCCCCTTCAAGAATTTTTTTTTTTATTATCATTATTATTGCAAAGCAACACTAAGAGAGGATCACTTGGAAAAAATAAAACTTCTTTGTGATGCTATCTCTTTAGAGTGCTAGAAAGGTGGCAATTCAATTTATGATAATTTATTGTCTTATGGTTCTAAATTTAGACAAGATTTAAGGCATTTTAGAGCAGCAAACACTGGACTGAATATCTAAGTACACATCTCTGAAAGTAGGAATCTAAAGCTGAAATGGGCAAACATGGACCTGGAGAAAAACTGTGATAAAACTTGAAAGATCACATCCGTGTGTCAAATTTCTCTGGGGGCCTTTGAGGGCCTCTAGAGGTGGGGGACTGGATGGAAGAAACAATTTTGACTTTTGCGGCTGAAAATGTTGGAGGTGTGAGATCACGTCCTGCTGTCATAAGCCTTCTGGCAGACAAAAAATAGTGCAATAGAGGTAGAGAGGTGGGAAGGGGGAGTGAGGGATAAAATGAAGGCGAGGGAACAAACTATGGTGAAAAAACTGGAAAGGGAGTTATGGTAAATGGGATGGAGAACGAGAGATGGAGATATGGAGAAAAGGGAGGAAGGGTGAGAGATGCAGAGGGAAAACTGGAATAAGATTGGACAGCTGGAACAGACATAAAATATGGTTCTCCTCGACTTCCTCTCCCTTCCTCCTACAGACAAATCCTCCAGATACTAGCAATATTGCAGCTGAAATGTCACTGAAGTGTCACCACAGCCAACAGCTGGAATGCAGACAAGGCCAGTCTAGAAACTTCTCCTTGACTTCCAGGCCACATCACAAGACTTTCTCCATCTCAATCATTATCTGCTCTCAGGGGATCTCTAAGTTACCGGCCTTATCATGGACAGATGAGCTTAATATGGACCAACTTTACTTCAGTGGACATTCATCACAAACTCATTTCTACTGTATTCTACAAGACTGTTTATTTTTTCCAAAAGAATTTCCAGATCTTATCCATCGAAGTGTTTTTCATACACTGCACGGATTTTTGTTTGACCACAACCAACATAAATAAAGTCCTATGATACTATATGTACACCAGAAGTACTCAAATACAAGTGTTAGAGGTCCATTTACTCAATTTCCAAGGCATCAAGGAGCCACAAAGGGTGATGTATTTATTTATTTATTGTTTATTTGGCAGGGATGATACATACAGCACAGCCACAGATGAATATGGAAAATGCAATGTATATAAGAAGTCTAGCTTAAGTTAATTTGCAGTCCTTGTCCCTGGTCAGGCTTTTCAATACAACACAAAACAACTGATACAGTTCATACAAAATACAGATTAATACAGAGAATCAAATTTACATAAGAATTGTGTTTCTGTGAACATGTGAGTCAGTGGGGGACTTCATTAATGCTCACATCTCTGTCGTTGCTTGGACCAGAGTTTGACTTTTGCATGAAACACATTCAGTTTTGTTTGAGACTTGATTTCTGTTGGTAAAGAGTTCCATATGTGTGTTCCTTTTACTGAAAAGGATGAATGACCAAAAGTTGTTCTGCACATTGGGACTCTACAGTTCTGGCTAGTTACTCCTCTTGTCATATTCCTGCTATAATATCTCTGTTTAATGAGCTGAGACACCGTTTCTAGAGCCAGCCCATTTAAACACTTAAAAACGAGTCTTAAAAATTAAAAAATTATAAAATTGTCAAAATTCAGTAAATAATATTTTTGTATAATTTGGCAGTGGTGTCATTTTAGTAGTTTCTGATCTAAAATTTTCAAAGCTTGTTTGTAAAGTGATGATATCTGAATATCGATCTAAGTGATGAGATCTGAGTATCGATTCAGAGGCCTGGCCCCAGGCACTAGTACGACAAGGCAGATGTGAAAAAAATCATGGTATGCAGGTATAAATGAAGGATAAACACGACCTTATTAGCCTGAAACAGTTCAGACTGGTTTTAACAGTTTTAGTTCTGAAAAGTTTGTCTCAAAATGTCAATGCCCAAGGTCAGGCAAACAAACACATTTTGATCTCAAGTACTGTCAACAAGCATCCTTGGGGGAAAAAATAACACTCTATTGCTTCTTTGTATGTATTTATTTGTATTATTTACCTTTTATTGGATGTGATATGGATGTTGCATTACATGTTGTAGAATATCCATCTAACATGACACCTCCCAGTGTCCTCTTTATTTCTGTCTTATTCATGATAGGTTTGCAGTCAATCAATAACTGACCAACCATTAAAACTGATCATCATCAAATTGATTATCATCGCTCATCACAGTTTTTTTTTTTTTGGTTCTGAGTTAATATACAGAGGTCAGTTTGTTTTTTTACTTTGGTTTCCTGTTTGTACCACTATTTTTTTACTAACCGTGTACATACAGGAAAACAATGTTTGCTAACCACTGTGTATGAAAGACAAAAAAATATCATGCTTGACTTCGGTAAGCTCTGGCTGACTTTAGCATTGTTGTACCGCATGGAGGATATTTAGTATTTGTGGGCTTGTCCCTCTGATGGAGCACTGGGCAGAAAGCTCTCCTGCTTGGAGGATGAGTGCAGCTCATGAAAGAACGATGCTCAGTGCCAAGGCAAATGGAGTGACTTCATCCTATGTCACCTCAGTGAAGGACAAATGGGCTCTTGGAGGGCCCACAGAGGGGTGGAAGGATGGGTATGGGGGGGTGCGGGGTGTCAGAGAGAGCTGAATAATACTCATCAAAAGGCTCTTTGGCTCCAGATAGCTAGTCTGTGTGTAAATAAGAGACTGAGATACATTTACTAATGTGTTTAGCATTTCCTGATTACACTGAATTGTGCTTATGTGGCTTGTTCTTTTTGGATGCTTTGGCAATACTGTTTTCAAAGTGTTGATGCCAATAAAGCTTTTTGAACTGAAAAGATACTAAGTAGGGAGCGAGGAGGAGGGCGGAGAACAAGTAACAGGGCGCTTGTGTGTATGAGGTATGCATGTACAGTTACTTGGGTACATATAGGGGCGGTGTGTGCGTGTGTGTGTTTTAAAATGGTGTCTCTGGTTCTGGGGATGGTTAGAGCGGAGCGCAGGGTATTTGGAGGCTTGCCCGCTCCCTGCAGAGAGGAGTGTGCCAACAAGATGGGAACCAGGGCCTCTGCAGCTGCTCTCCTCCACACACACACACACACNCACACACACACACACACACACACACACACACACACACACACACACACACACTTGACATTCTAAAACAATGATTGTTTCACCTCCTCTCTCCATCTCTCAAACACTTTCTGCCTCGTTCTCTCGGTCTACACTTTCCTCGCTCTTAGCTCAGACCTGGCTCTCGATCTGCCAATGGCTAGATAACAAACAGATGATAAAATAGATGAGCTACGCTGCAGCCATTTGCTAATACACAAAACAAACATAGCTTAAAACACTGACCAAAAAAAAACAACAAAAAAAACAGGTGTTCAAAGAGCACACAAGTGTTATGAAACATGAACAAATAATGTAATTAACATCACACAAACGCTTAACACAGCATGTATATGTGCACACTGAGGTAGTAGCTTAAAAAAAAAAAGTATTAAAAAAATCACAGACTCCCCACAGTGACTTAAGAAATTTAGCCAAAAACAAAACAAAAACAACCTCATTTCTTCTTTTCTTTCTTTGTTCTTTTTTCCTGTTCTTTCCATTCTTTTCCTTCCTCCTGGCAGCTACATAGCTATTGTGGTGAGTAGTTTTAAGAGACTGGCACTCCATGGCAAACGCAGTTCATTCTAATTATGTTTTTACAGCTACTGGAAGACAAATCCCCACTTCACTTTGCTCGTGGCTAAAGACCAGTTAACTTAACATTATTACCTAAATAAACTACTGCTCTTGCAGGTGATAATCTTAAGCAGACTAAATCAACACCAACTTCAGAGATCATTTACTCTTTTTCCCCATGATGCCCACATACTGTCAGTACAATGGCAGAAATGAATTACACATTTTCAAACAATGAAGTTGCCTCTGCAACTGAAAATGAGGTGACTGGAACATCTCAAAGGGTAATGAAACAGAAATACTGCGGAATACTTTTACAGACACATGAGAGGGTCAAGGTCTCCTTACAGGTCTGAGGCAGAGGTAGGATGTTGCTCAAGGACACTTCAGCAGAGCGGATGTTTGCTGCCATGGGGACTTGATCCCAGCCTGTATGGTTGAGGCACAGCTAAAGGATGGACTCTAGGGATGTGAGGATGCATTAACAGTTGGATATAAAACACTTCACAGATCTTTACGATAATTTACGTAAAACATGAATTGTGGGGACTGAAGAGAAACCATAAACCTGCAATACATAAACACTGATCTCCAGCTATGTTCCATTCAAGCAGCCAAATGTAGGAATACAGGCAAAAAATGAGAAAATAATTTTTAAGAGTGAATGAATGAAAAATGTGAATTATCTCTTATTAAAGGTCTTTATTTGTGTTAATCAAGACTCAGAATTCAAGTATCTCGTTGCACAAAAGTTTGTATAATGAATGACTAATCATTTGTGCACGCACAAACATTAAGCATGCATCACTTTTAACTCTTCCTGTGCATACTGTATATGTGTTAGTATGTGTGTGCAGTTTGTGTGCAAGCATGTGTACGTGCCTGTGTGTGTCAGGTGTTGAGTGTCTACTGGCTACCAGCACAGAGTAATAGAGACATGATAGGAAAAGCAGCAGGCCTGACAGCAGTAGGCTCCATGATAAATGTGCATTTTGACAAATGGACCCTAGAAATAATCACACACATGTACTCCTGTCTCTCTCTCTCTCTGTCACACACACACACACACACACACACACACACACACACACACATGCACATAAGCAGCAGGGAGAGAAAGAGGAGGCAGAAAAAACACAGAGGAAAAAGGGAAGGGTGGTGGCGGTGAAAGAACAAATTAATTTATGCTGTATTAAGTCATTTTGATCATCCTGGATGTCATCTTTAAGGATACACAAACTCGTATGCAGAAAAAGTAGCAGTGCCCCCTTCTCCTCCTGACAGCTTGTCTGCTTCACACAACATCTGAAACCTACGCAGCCACTGAGGCCCGACAACCAAAAACAAACTGTACATCAAACGGAAAACTGATACAGAACCACAAGGGAAGAAAAGGCCTACAGGTGTCTGTATGTGTGAGCGATGAGTGTGTGTGTGTGTGTGTGTGTGTGTGTGTGTGTGTGTGTGTGTTACAGGTGTCTGTATTCATCTTTGCAACATCCCTCAAACCCATCTGTCCATGCCACCACTTGCACAACAGGCGTGGGCCGCAGACAAATGAGGGTATGTTTGTCTGTGTTCAGTCTCTGCCAGACGTGTACATGCATACTTGTTGGACAGAGAGGCCTGTTTACAATTTTTCTTTTCTTTCCTATGTGAGAAAACAACTTGTTATTATTATGACTCAAATGGTGGGTACAGCTTTCTGGCACCAAAAAGCGAAGGAGCGAGACTAACAGTCATGCTCAAAAAATGAAAATAAGCGGAAAGTTGTCGGGTTTTCTTTTGCCAATCCTGACTTTATTAGCTGTCTGTATATGTCCATAAATATTTATAAACAGTGTAAAATTGCTGTAAAATTAGATGAGGAAAAAAAAATTTAAAAAAAATCCACACCCTGAAATTACTGGGGCCCAATTGTGGTCTGGCATTCGTCTCCCAGTCATTAAAAATGAAGGGGAAATTATTAGCGACAGGCTTATGGAATTACATCATGCTTTGGGTCAATGGGCCTCTCCCAAAAGGCATAATAATGGGTGGACTAGAGGTACACCACTGGTATTTGTAATTTTGGAATTGGTGCTGATCTAGCTCTGTGATGTGCTGCTTTGATAAGTCAGCCAGTTTTGTATAATATCAGGTCTTCAACAAGTCCATGTACTGTACTTTGGCATTGTCGTAATTTTTCATGCAAACAGAAAACTCGTTAATAGTGAAGAGGAGACTCGGCTTTTCTAAATGTGAAGTAGTCTTACTACAGTCTCCCTTTTTTAGTTTATAAATTTATGTATTTATTTGTATTCTTTACCTTTTATTGGACATGGTATGGATGTTGTGTTGCATGGTACATGTCGTAGAATATCTCGATATCTCAATTTTACTTTCCTCGTATAGCTCCATCTAGTTGCCAGTTTCCTCTCTGGGCGCCAGGCTGAAATGCCATTAATGTCACTCGGAGAGCAGCAGCACGTGACACAAGAAACAAAGACCCTGTTCACCACAGCTTGTATCCATCTGACTACAGCCAGCCCCCTCCTCAACGCTTGGCCATTCATAGTGATGCACTGTATTGAGGTTTAAAAGACTCTTACACAGAGGAGGGAAGAGAATTAAGTCAGTGAAAAGGATGGCTTTTTATCTGGCTTAGGAGAAAAAGACACAGGCAAGCAAGATGGTGCTGTAGCCAGACACTTGCCAATTGTGGTCACTTACTCATTCGCTCACTCAGGGATGCTGAGCTAAGGAATACGGTGTGTGAGAATGTAATGCAGAGCAGCCTGCTGCTTAGACTGCTGTCAGCCTGTACTGACAGACAGTTTAAGGCAAAACCTGTAAAACGCAGGTTTTAAGCTGTTTTTTTGATTTTTTCAAAAACAAGCATTGTCCCTGAATTGTTCTGTTTCTCCCTCTACACACCAAACCCCAGAAATTAAACAATGCTTATTAGGAATCCCATGTTGTGCTAGCAAATCTGCAGAATGATGAAGGTTGGTTGTGTTTAACCTACATTATATGAATTTCTAATTTTACTAAATTAGTTTCTGATTGTAGCTTGGCTTGTTTTAACCATCTCACTCAGTATATTGCATTCAGCTGTCAAGGACCATACCAGCCATTTTGCATGTTTGAGCCTAATATATTATACTGACAACCATTTCCCAAAAGATAAAAACGTATTTCAGCTTTCCTGATATTTTACAAAACCACTTAATCTTTCAAAATCAAATATTCAAACAATGCACCCACTTTAAAAATCAATGTTTCGCCTGCTAACAGTTACGCAGCCTTACGAAATCATGGTCGTTTAAATTTTTCGATAAATGCAGGTCTTCTTTTGGGACTATATTCCCCAGTGGAGACAAACATTCACTCCATGCTTTTTATTGTGGTTAAACGTTAAATTACGTAACTTTGAAAAAAATCTGAATACACATCTTGTTCATGATGATGAACAAGATGTGTATTCAGACACAAATGATTCAAGTATCAACAAGTTGATTTTAATAGTGTATCAAAATGAACTGAAACCAATGGCGGCTCTGGAAGGTGGGGAAAAAAATTTAATTCACCGTTCCAGTAGTATGTTTTGAGAAATGATTGTCAGTAACGTTACATGTATGAAAATTTAATATATCAGGCAGGCTCAAACCTGCAAAACGGCCAGTATGGTCCTTTACCTCAGCGTAAGAACAGCTTTGGCAACATCTTATAGCCACTAACTAATGAAATTTATGTCTCCAAATAACCTCAGAGGCTCCATCTTAATCTTCCTGCAACCCATCTTTAGGCCCCGACCTAGACACCAGCCTTGCCTGTAGGCCTTGCATGGGATCTGGTCAAAGTCTCTTTCTCCTCCTCGCTGGCCATTGTTGTGGGGGCTGATAAATATTTACTCTTCCCAGCTTGGCAGGGAAATGAGTGGGAGGAGAGAGGGTCCCATTGTGAAGAAGGGGTCAGAGACACTGACAACCCAGCAGGGTCCTTCCTTCCCCACTGGCACCTAAAACCCCAATACACGGTTACTAGCTCTGCTCTGGGACAGATCTTGTGCCAGCAACAGTTCGAGCGGAGATGTTTGCGTGCGTGGGTGTGTGATGGACGAGGAGACACGGAGAGAGGGGATGGGGGGGAAAGGCACAGAGTGTGAGAGACAGGCAGACAGTCAAGACTCGGGAGACAACCGCAGAAAGAGACACATGCAGAGAGAAAGAGAGCACTTCTGAAAAGGAGAGTGGAGAAGGTTTCCCTTTGAGAGCTGTTTACATGACAGACCACCAGCGGAACTCACAAGACAATAGAGCAAAGAGGATCCACATCTCTAGACAATGCCAACTAAGAGAAAGAGGCACTGGTGTTATGAATACACATGTCCCTTCAGGCATCATCTCCCCACTTACCCACTTCTTAACAAAAGAAACCCAATAGTCATTTTTTCTGAGGCAGAACAAAACAGGACTTCCCAGGGGCAGCCAAACTTAAACTCTGTATGTCAAAGCAAAAATATTTGTTTAGTTACAGTGCTTTACAAAGTGAAAAAAGCCTCTCTGTTGGTGGAGGTATTAAAATAAAACCACATGAACAGCATCTTGTGGGAATCTAGTCTATGAATCCTCACTAGCCCCATTTGGCTTAGTCCTTGAGGTCAAACCTCAAGACACTTCCCCCCCANCCCCCCCCGACCTGACCCTTCTTCCCCCATCTCAGTCCTCACTGTCCCCAACGGTGCAGAGAAACTCCATTAAAGCTCCCCATCAAAAGTCAATGAGGAGTGAAAGGAAACTTCAGACGCAGGAAAACGTCTTGTGTTTGGATATGCTTTACTGAGAAAATAATCTTTCACGTACACACAGATACGCGCGCACACACTCTCACACATACGGACAGCCAGCCAGGTGTCAAACACAGCTGTATCCATCTATCTGCCTACTACTGCACTGTGATCAAGACCAGTCTTTCTTTAACAAAACCTCAGTTCCTAAAACAATAAACAGAGCTCAGATTTGTATTGATCTGAAGCAGCGTGTCCGTGCCATTTCTCCATTTATCATTTCCTCTCCCATTCCCTAGTTATAAGCTCTGTTTCCTGTCTGGCAAAAGCTTGGAAATGAAAGTAGAGTCCATGAGACCAAAAGCAAATGTCTCTAAGACTATGGGCTGAATTATACATGAGGCTGGTGAAACTACATATTGGCTTATATGTGCACACAGTGCTACAGATGCACCACACCACACAGGGACACAATTAAATAGATACTGACAGACAGACAGATACACCACACAGGGACACAATTAAATGATCCAGGGGAAGGGTGTGGGTTCTTTCAAGGGCAAATAATATTTCAATCTGGACCACTTTTGATCCTAAATTAGATTCGTGTCTGTGTCATGTGACTTTTAGGTCTCTTGGATGCAACATTTGTCATGGCCCTGGTGCCTGGGGAAAAAGGGCAGACATCTGCGATGGAGGTGTAGTGGAGGGACAATGAGGTTTGCAAACTGCATAATTATTCAGCATGTTGTGAAACTCTACTGTACTTGCTCCTACAATCTGACGAAATGTGTGTATGTCTCAAAGGAACATGCAGGAAAGGGATTGTGTGTTACAGTGTGTATTATATAACCATTAACATCCTTTATAATTTTCTGCAGCAACTTGGCTGAATACAACAGCTGGTATGAGTCCAATAACAAAATGAAAATTTGAGCATCTATAGTGGTGACCTTAAAGATTCTCTCCCCTTCATTAAACTTGCATTCAATGAGCATGTGCTGGATATAATTTTTCCTCTAATGACAACCTCATGACAGTCAAACTAGCTAGATCATACCTCACATGGATGTGTGTGCCATGTAGGAATTGTACAGACACGCTTGTGATACGGCTATGATGTGCTAATGATTTACTTCAGCAACTTCCAAATATTCAGAAAAATATGTTTTTTAACAGAATTTAAAATATCTGTTATTGATTCAGAATGAATCAATCCAGAATGATTTGACATTAGCATTCTTGTTTCATCATGTGCATCGTGCCTTGATATTAATGGTTTCATTGAATAATTAATCACATAAGTGAGTGTTGGATGCATTTCAGCTAAAATCATATTTTGGCTTATAAGCACAGCCTCCTGCTGAGCTTATGCACTGATGTCATTCTGCCACACCTGTGTCTCGTTATATCTAGGGGTGGTGCACTGATGGTGTTTTCTTAACACCTCCCTAACAATTGCATCAAGAAACACAACAGATTATTAAAATCAACAAATCATAAACTTTAATGAAGACTTCAGAAGACATGCCATTGTAGCTGAAGCTTCTAATGAAGCAAACAACATGAAATTGTTTGCCAGCGGAGTTATTGGACATGAAACCACTGCCAGAGGCGTCCACAAAGAGACATACTGTAGCACAGATAAACATCTCTAACCCTTCATTAGGCTAATAAAGCCTGGTGGATCACCTGAGGCCTTGGATGATGGAGCAGCAGTCATTTACAATTCCACACGATCAAAGTTAAGACTGCTCTGTTTTCTGTGTGTGTTGGAGAGGCAGGTAGAATGAGCTGGCTGCGAGACTCAGAGGTACAGTCAGCCTAGTAATCAAGGCTTCCCATGCACGAGACAGTCAACACAGCTGCTTGCCAAGTACAGGGAGGGCGGTTGGTTTGTTGGTCACCGGCAGACATGTTTGACTCAGCAATAAGAAACCTTAGCCAAAATCACAAAACTAGTTTTAAACACTTCTTAACTCCCTGCCTGGAAACGATCCCTTCCCACGTGTTTGCTGTGTATGGTTTTCATTGTGTGTATTTGGTCAGTTTATTGTTGAGCGGCTTCAGGAATACATCTGTGATTGATTTCATGACTGATACACTAATACCATCTGTAGTGGCAACTCCTTGATGATTCAAATTACCCTGATATTTAGGAATGTAAAATAAAGCCTAGCATAACGTTTCATGTATTAATGCAAAAGCAATTGTGATGTAAAATCCCATAAAATTAGTGTTGAATAAAAGGTTAGACTGTTTCATCTGCTTGCTGAATGTATCACTGCGACTCATGAGGAGGACTCATGAATGCAACGCCTATGTAACATTCATATTTAGCACTTAGATCGTTCGTTAAGTACCTCTAATTACTTCCTCAATGTCACTGCCATTGCGTTGTTAATAGCCATGTATTTAGCTACTTAATATTGACCCACACTTCCTGCAGGAACTAATGACTCATACTGAATTAAAATGTATTGAGAGTGTAAACACACACAACGTTTCAGGCTCTGAGCGCTGCAAACTGGCTTCCTCTGGGTCTGTCACACAGCTTTTCAAAGGCTGTGTAGCTTATTAAAGCTGAGTTCAAGCAACTGGAGGCAGGAGAAGACAGTCTGGGCAGTTCTGAACCCTCCAGTCCACCAAAATCAACACCAGACATTGCCCATGTTCCAAAGCAGCCACAGCTGCTCTTCTCCAAATTCACCCAAGATTACAGACACACAATAATAAATGAATCCAGGCATGCATACATTACATAGTCAAGCCCTTACACATAAGTTTACACTCACATCAAAAGGTGCTTGTGCAAGCACACAGATACAAAAACAGAGAAACACTCTTAATGCACACATGTTGTCGATCATAAACAGTAAATGCTCCTATTTTATGCACAGGTGCACACACAAACATATTTAAACACCGGTTCATGCGCACTACATTCAAAGATAATAACACAGCCAATGAGAAGGATTGAGAGGGGAGGACAGACTGGCCTCCAGCTTGAACCTGCCGAGACACTGAACAGAGAGAGTTGTTGGCTGTCTGACATGGCCCTGAAAGCCTTTCAGCAGGTCAGGGCAGAGTGAAACGGAAAGAGAGATTGAGTGAGTGTGAAGAAGAAATGTGTCTGTGTGTGTGCATGTACATGTCAAAAAGAGAGACATAAAGAGAGACTGGGTTAGTGAGAGAAGTGTGTGCGCCTGATAGGTTGCATTGCTGCTGTTTTTGTGTATATTCGTGGCTCTCCAGCAGCCTGAGTCTTGATTTTTACTTCAACAAGTCTCAAGTCTCGATTTTTACTTCAACATTAAGTTATATGTTAGTAAAGGAATACAATTTCCCCTTTGTTATTTTATATTATTTTTCCTGGTAGGGATAACTGGTGAATCGTTCTACATCATCACACATCACTACAACCTCAAATCATCAAACAGGCATGTTATGAGAGTAAAATGACCCTTCACCACATCTGAACGGCCAAATTAAAAAAAATACGCAAAACACATCACAATATCATGCTGACTTGACATATCAAAAGCGGAAGATGGATGCATGTTTTCCTCATACAAACCACCTCTTCCCAGAATATGAATCCATCTTAAAGGTCTGTGAGGGCACTGTGAGCGGTGAGCCATAGGTAAACACCTTTACCTTGCTCACTGACCCAGTTGTAGCGAGGTGAAGAACAAACATGCTCATCTTTTACCAGAGGCTTGTCTGGACTCGCCAGACCATGAACAGCCTCTTTTCTGCTCTGTACTTCACTAGGCTGCATCTTGCATTGAGCCCACAGGAGGTAGGATTGTAATTTGGATTTATTGCTTATTTCAAATGATGGTACTGCGTACGTGTTCTTAAACATGTTGTGAAAATAGAGGTTATCTTCAGCGCTACAAACTGAATTTCTCTTGCAGTATGTGTGAGTAACCAACTACTGTACCTTGGTTTTGAAAATTTGTAGAAGGCCAGAGATGTCCCATTTTCTTGCAACAATTGTTTTTTTTTTAATTTTCCTTTTATTTAGTTTGAACTTTCCCTCTTTGTTTGACTGTATAAGTGAATGAATTTAAAATCTTAAACAGCTTAAGCTGTCTGCTGACTGTCTTACCTGTAGGATGACAATGGATCATGTTTCACGCCTATTCATGCGTCCAGATTCTCAACTTCCTCAAAGCAACAGGTAAATCTGTGGAGAGATACAAAGATATTTATCTCTCAGTTCTTCTAGAGAACCCAGATAATCAAAATTAAAAATTTGACTCGGATGGATGTAGAAATAAACCATAAAGTCAATCCTCTGCAAAAAATTTGGGGGGGAGGAGGGCGCAATGTTGCAATCCTTGATAATAAATTTAATAAAACCATGCCTCAGCCCTACCAGAAACCAAATTACACTTAACAAATCTTGTATAACTATTGTGAATGTTGCTACATTATCTTGCATCTTAAAAAACAAATTCCACAGATCAACTGCAGCAAGAATGTGAAAAGCAGGTTGTACAATAGTTACAGTGCTGTGAAAAAGTATTTGCCCCCTTACAGATTTCTTCTGTTTTTGCTTTTTTGTCACACTTACATGTTTCAGATCATCAAACAAATTTTAATATCAGACAAAGATAACCTGAGTAAATACAAAATGCAGTTTTTAAATGATGATTTCATTTATTAAGGGAAAAAAGCTATCCAAACCAACCTGGCCCTATGTGAAAAAGTAATTGCCCCCCATTGTTAAATGATGAATTAACTGTGATTAACCACATTTTTTGGAAAGCTGAGTTCAATTTCACTAGCCACGCCCAGGCCTGATTACTGCCAGACCTGTAGAATCAAGAAATCACTTAAATAGAACCTGTCTGACAACATGAAGTAGGCTAAAAGATCTCAAAAAGCAACACGTCATGCCCCGATCTGAAGAAATTCAAGAACAGATGAGAAACGAAGTCATTGACATCTATCAGTCTGGAAAGGGTTACAAAGCCATTTCTAAGGCTTTGGGACTCCAGCGAACCACAGTGAGAGCCATTATCCACAAATGGAGAAAACATGGAACAGTGGTGAACCTTCCCAGGAGTGGCCGGCCTACCAAAATTACTCCAAGAGCGCATCGACGACTCATCCAGGAGGTCACAAAAGAACCCAGAACAACATCTAAAGCACTGCAGGCCTCACTTGCCTCAGTTAAGGTCAGTGTTCATGATTCAACAATAAGAAAGAGACTGGGCAAAAATGGCATCCATGGGAGAGTTCCAAGGCGAAAACCACTGCTGACCAAGAAGAACACAAAGGCCCGTCTCACATTTGCCAAAAAACATCTTGATGATCCCCAAGACTTTTGGGAAAATATTCTGTGGACTGACGAGACAAAAGTGGAACTTTTTGGAAGGTGTGCGTCCCGTTACATCTGGCGTAAAACTAACACAGCATTTCAGAAAAAGAACATCATACCGACAGTCAAACATGGTGGTGGTAGTGTGATGGTCTGGGGCTGCTTTGCTGCTTCAGGACCTGGACGACTTGCCGTAATTGATGGAACCATGAATTCTGCTCTCTACCAGAAAATCCTGAAGGAGAATGTCCGGCCATCAGTTCGTGACCTTAAGCTCAAGCGCACTTGGGTTATGCAGCAGGACAATGATCCGAAGCACACCAGCAAGTCCACCTCTGAATGGCTCAAAAAAAACAAAATGAAGGTTTTGGAGTGGCCTAGTCAAAGTCCGGACTTAAATCCGATTGAGATGCTGTGGCATGACCTTAAACAGGCCGTTCATGCTCGCAAACCCTCCAATGTGGCTGAATTAAAACAATTCTGCAAAGAAGAGTGGGCCAAAATTACTCCACAGCGATGTGAAAGACTCATTGCCAGTTATCGCAAACGCTTGATTGCAGTTGTTGCCGCCAAGGGTGGCACAACCAGTTATTAGGTTTAGGGGGCAATTACTTTTTCACATAGGGCCAGGTTGGTTTGGATAGCTTTTTTCCCTTAATAAATGAAATCATCATTTAAAAACTGCATTTTGTATTTACTCAGGTTATCTTTGTCTGATATTAAAATTTGTTTGATGATCTGAAACATGTAAGTGTGACAAAAAAGCAAAAACAGAAGAAATCTGTAAGGGGGCAAATACTTCTTCACAGCACTGTACATCTGTCTAAATAGAAAAACACTTAAGGCTAATTTTCCATGAAAACCCTCTGGAAACAAGCAATTCAAAACTTGCCAACTATAGTAACTGGCCTGCAAAACAAGTGATGGGAGGGAAATTGTTTTAATTGGCAGGGAGAAGAATGTGACATGCTTCCTGCGGTTTCACTAAGAGCTCCTTGGAACATCTAAGTGGTTGCAATACACATGCGCGCACACACACACAACACCACATCACAACCTAGACACCAACAGGTCTGTACCAACCACCCACCCCACTCACCCACACTGACCTTCCAGCTGAGAGGTCACACCAGTGCTGGGTCCTCTCAGTCTATAATAAGCTCTGGGGAGGTCACTTAATGGTGAAGATTATACACACTGACAGAAAAACACACTTACACACATGCATTTTATTTTACACTTGTTAAGACATTCCATTGAAAACTGGTCATTCTAATGTTTGCCAGGTAGAGTTGATTAATCAACACTGTGACATAAGATTCTATATAAGCTATATCTATATAATGTTTTGCATGTTAAAGATGTTTTGAATGTGATCTTAAAACCTGCTCTAAAACTACATGATTAGGAGAGGAGAGGAGAGGAGCCAGATCCACTGTGCGATGTTTTTAATAGTCTTAGATGTACATTTAGTGGAAGACTGGTGGTGCCTCAATGTTCTACTGAACGATTAAATCCTTTGTTCCAGCTGCTGTGAAACCTTTTAACGATCACTTTTAGGATTTTCCAGCCTCTTAATCATGCTTTAATGGCCTTTTTATTTTATTGTTATTGTTAGTATGTTTCTTGTTTTATTTTTTGTCTGTTTTATGTGCTGACGTGTTGCCCTTGGTAGCAAATGAATTTTCCCCTGTGGGATTAATAAAGTTAAATTGAATTGAATTGAATTGAATTGGAGAGGAGAGGAGAGGAGAGGAGAGGAGAGGACTTGACTGGTGAGGAGAAGAGGAGATGAAAAGGCTTGATAGGAGGACTGGAAGACTAGACTGCCTATGAAGCCAGTCCAGGAAGGGACAGGTAGCCTAATAACAAGGTTACAATATGTCCTTGGGTCGGTCTAATGGCTCTGCAGAACAGAGAGCCATTCAAAACCAACATATGGTCCACATCACCAATTACCAAGGTGTGCATTGATAGGGAGAAGATGAAGAGGTAGTTTAAATATGGACAGATGAGGAGAGGAGGGACCTTTACCAATTTAAAATAACGACCTCAGTTTAAAGGGACCTATTTAACTCAGCCTCCCTGTCTCAAACAGTGGATGTGTGACTGTAGACCACAAAATTATTCAAATGAGGTTAAAAAAATAATAATAATAATAATAATAATAATGAGTAGACAACATGCCGTAGAGACATGCTTTGGAAGAAAGAATGGCTCAGCCTCTTTCTCAGCATACATTTGGCAAGAAGGTAACGCAACCTCACTCTAAAATTACGTTTTAAGCAACAACATTCTTCTTGATTTTCTTTTTCTTTTACATATGGCTTCATGTTCTATCATATCAAGTGTTTATTCTATGCCCCATGTGGCCTGTGTTATATTAGTGGAAATGGAGAGGAATGTAATTATTTTTTGACAAGAAATAAATCTAGTTTTTCATCTCTGACAAATCTGATTTCTGCCTAAATCGATAGCCAGGCCCAGTAGTAGTTCAACAGTTCATTCAAGTCAGCATTTCAGTGTTTTTTTTTTTTTTAATTTTTACAAGAAAGAAATCAATATATAAGGTATAAAGAATTGAAACCTACTGAAAAGTGCAAATGATATACAGAGAAATTCCTTTCCTAAAGTGGTAAAATTTGAAAAATAACAAAGAAGGAGTTATAAAGAAAGGAAAAAGATAAATTATAAATCATAAGGCACATAACATGAAAGGAAAAAGATAAATCATAAATCATAAGGCACATAACATGCAGAAATCAAATAATTAAGCTCTTTATTAAGTATAGGATCACAAAAAGCTATTTAACCACCTTTTATGCTTTTCTTTGCCATTATCCCTCCAACTACTGCAGAGCTGATTACTATAAACATGTGTTGGCGTGGAAAAACCCAGATTTCCTTCCTAAATTAGTCCCAGAAAGACCCAAGTTGACCTTTATTAATTCACATACACTCTTCCCACAGACAATCTACTCAAGGTCACTTGTAGGCCCAGACCCAGCACACATGCATCAATTATTCCAATGGCTCAAATCACAGTCTACTTGCATTTCCAAAAGAGTCACTCAAACCCTGAGGCTTTGGATCCAAGAAGTCAAGATTTGAAGCCAGAGATAGGAGTGTGTTCTAAGATTTGGCAACAGCACTCATCCAAGGAAGGGTCTAACCAAAAACTCAAGTCAGTTTCAAAAGGGTTAGGCCACATGGAACTGCTCCACAAATTCCTACCTTTCCACAATTCAGGGAAATGTTCCCTTTGAGCTGCTGAAGACACAAACAATCTGTTGATTCAGTGGCGGAATCCTTTCCTCTAAGCCGCTATTTGCTTTAGCGGTGATGACACAAGGGGAGGAATTTGAGCAATGCCTGTGTATCGTAGACTCATTTCCTCCAGACAGACAAGACAGCACAGAAATCTGCTTTATTCCTGCGTCTCTGGCTCCAGGTCAGCCAGTTTTTTTTTTTTGCAGTCGTGTGAAACGCTGGGATTCCCATGGTGAGGAGCTCGCTGTTACACAGACAGTCACCTACACATGCAGGTGTATGTAGGGGAAATTAAAGACAAATATTCATAGACTCCCACATGTGTAGGTGACTGTGTGTAATATCTGCAATATCCAACTCAAAGAAGTTGTACTAGACATGTCATGGCATGAAGCATTTATACATAGAAATACTTTCAATCAGGCATGAATCTCTGTTTTCCTGTTTGGAATAAGAATGAAAGCCAATCACTCATCACTTTTTTGTTTTGTTTTGTTTTGTTTTTCTGAGCAATGGGGGCACCCAATCTTCACTGCCATCAAGACAACAACTTCATCAAAAGTTGTTCCAGTAGAAGACAGGAATTATCTTTGAGCGCACTCTAATCCCTGCTCTCTGTATTACTTTTAAAGATTATTTTGTGGAGAAATGACTAATATCCTATAGAATTCCAAAGGGCTTACTGTCTCATTCTGTACAAATGGAAGTCTCTCTTGAAATTGTAAGGGATCAAAGCAGCCTCATAACCGCTCCTCTTTCAAGTAGAAAATGAAAAGCGTGAAAAGCATGCTCTCTGAGATGGGATCAACGTGCACTCATGCAACCTTGAGAAAACTTTGCTTGTTCAATAGAGGATCAATGTCAAGAATTGTTGTGGCGTTTTGTCCTTTTCTGACATTCTTCCTTTCTCCATCCTTCTCTGGTATTTTCCCACTGCTGGGACAATGGCAGGTTGTCCATTTACATGCCTGAAAAATTTAATGTGTGGTTAAAAGAAAAGAAATGAAGGAACACTGAAGGATCCCTTTTTCTCAAGTAGCCTACACCGCAGTCAAGGACACTGCAAAAAGAGATGGAGCAGGCTGTGAAAGCAGATTAGCAACTTTATGGATACCAGCCAAGATGCATCTACTGCTCTCTCCACTTGTGTCTTATTTCAACTGTTCGATTTCATGCCAGATATGTAAATTGCTCCTGAAAGTCACACTGGAGCTCATATGGGACCAGTCAGCGTTTTAAGGTGGGACAAAAAAAAATTAAGCCTGTATCAGATGACATAGGGAAATCAACATGGGAAATCTCCACTGATGAAAGCAGCGGAATGGGTAGAGACAGAGAGAGAGAGAGAGAGAAAGAGAGAGAGAGAGAGAAAAAACGCAACAGACAACAGCAAAAGCAAAACAGGCTGTGATCGTGTTAACACATCGAATGGTCACAGGATGGGGGGATACAGTCAGCGCTAAGAGTTAATCCCATTACATACTTACAAGCTGCCTCAATGAATCTACCTTTAAAGAATATTGGAATACATGGACTCACAGTAAAAACACAGATGAGTACACACACATGCATGGGCAAATGCACATCCATCCACACACACCTGTCTTGTGTGGTGGACCGCTCACTTGCTCACAACTAAAGCATGCTTTATCTTACAAAGATAAAGAGAATAGCAACTTAGTAGAAGGAGCATTTCCAAAGAACTCAAAAGGGAGATTTCTCTGGAAACAGGGCGAAAGGTTGACCTTATAGATAAGTAGTACAGGACCACTGATTTGAAAAGTGAGCTACAAGGAAGTTTTTCATCTGTTATTCTCAGTGTATTAATTATTAACATGAAAACTATTTCCTAGGCTAACACCAAATCACCTTTTCAGACTGACTGGGATTTTTTTTTTTTTTTTAATTTTCTTATCAAGTGACAACTTTGAATGTTCTGGTTTGAGGCCAGAAAACAATCATTAAAGGAGATTTGTCTTTTGTTTGCATTTCTGTTTTTCCAGTAAAATGACAAATGGGCGTCAGAGCAGAATGGAGCAAAGACGGCAGCCCTGCAGCTGTTTCTGTGTGCTTTGGTACCATCACTGTTTGTGTTCCCAGGAGAGGCGGACAAAGCGCTTCCAGGTCGCCCGCTAACCTGTCTTCTCATTACCAGAGGTCATCCTGCTGGAACACAACACTGACCTCTCATGCCAAAGGTCACTGAGAGGGGAGGAGAATGAGCAGGAGGAGGGGGATTAAGAGGAAAGAGAGGAATAGGAAGGTGAGTGAGTGTTAAAAAGAAGAAAAATCCCCATTTCACCCCTCAGTTTCATTTAAACTCATCATCCATCTCAAGGCCAGCGCTAAAGGAACATACCGTCCATTTTTACATGTTTTCGCCTAATGTATTGAATTTTCACATGTTACGTACTGACAACAATTTCCCAAAGGCTTTCCTGATATTTTGTAAAATCTCTTAACCTTTCAAAATCAAATATTCAAGCGATACGCCCATCTTAAAAATCGATGTTTCGCCTGCTATTAGTTACGCAGCCTTATGAAGTCACAGTTGTTTAAATGTTTCAATAAATACAGGTCTTCTTTTGGGACTATATTCCCCAGTAGAGACACATTCACTCTGCGCGTTTTATTGTGCTTAAATGCTAAAATTACATAACTTCAAAAAAACTTAAATAAACGTCTTATTTGTGATGATGGCTTACCTATCTCAAGAACATTTCAAGTATCAACAAGTTGATTTTAACAGCGTACCAGAATGAACTGAAACCAATGGTGGTCTGGAAGGTAGAAAAACATTTTTTAAATTCATCGTTCCAGAGGTATGCTTTGGGAAATGACTGTCAGTAACGTTTCATGTATGAAAATTGAATATATTAGGCTGAAACATGCAAAATGGCCGGTATGCTCTTTTAAGTTCTTCTTTGCCTGACACATAAATCTTCTTCTTGATGGCTGCCTTCCTTCGGGCACTTCTTAAGGCCCTAAATCAGCAAATAATCAGCCTTAAGCCCCTGGGTTACATTAAAGGAATAGCATTAAATTTTTTCTTCTGTTACTCCCTCGACTTCCAAGTTAAGTGTTTGGCATTTGGCACAGGCTGGGGTGAATGCCTATAGATGGCATTGCTCTTAGATCACAGCAAGCTCATTAGCTCGGCCCCGCTGTTGCATTCACTCAAACCAGACCAAAGATTTGATCGGCTGGAAACTCAAAAAGGGTGGGAGGAGCAGAGAGGGGGAACAGATATGTTTCCTTGGATAATGCAGGACCAGATAATGACTTCCTCTCTTTAGGCTGGAAAACAAAACTTAGAGAAGCACTACACACAACAGTGTTATAAAAAAAAAAAAAAAAAAAAAAAAAAAAAAAAAAAAAAAAAAAAAAAAAAAAAAAAAAAAAAANCTGACAATCTCCCTCTCTGACTCAACTGAGCAACAACCCCCTCTTGGTCCATCCATACCCCCCCCCTTGTTTGTGACTCTCCCTCCCTCCCATCCTTCTGCACTCCATCGTCTTCCTCCCTCCTTCAGAGCCATGTGAAAAATCCCAATTACCAGAAACACGAGACGTGCTAACAGTTGGATGTTAACTTGGAATATGCAAAATACAGGAGCCGTTACTCGGGACCATGTTGAAATGTGATTGAACACGTCAGCAGGTTGTAAAAGTCCCCTTCAAGATCAATGTAATTATGAAAGCCTTACGTGGAAGACTTTCCGGTCTGGGCACTGACCAGCGAGAGGAGGAGGAGGAGGAGGAGGAGGAGGAGGAGGGTGCTGCCAGCATTAGGTTCCACTAACAGTACCTCATTTTAAAGCAACAAGGCTTTCCAGCTGCCTTCCATCATCAGCTATAATAGAGGAAGGAAAAGAAAGACGGGACGAAAGAAAAGAGGTTTGTAACACCTGCAGCAGGGTGCCAGCACACAGTCCTTAGTCCTCCAGCCCCTCTGTGATGCACGCTATAAATCCTTGTGATTAGCTACAGTAGCAGGCCTAAGTGCCACTTAAATAACCCCAAAGGGGAAGTTGTTGTAACCTTGAAGCTTTGGAAATGTAATTTAGGCACAAGTGATTATTACAAAACAAAGCTTGTTTTGTTCCTCAAGTAAGATAGAATGGAATGAGGAAGGGTGGGATGGAGATGTATGGGAAGGAGAGACAGCAACTTTATAAAAATAAGAGCCATTGTTTGTAGCATTTATGGAAAAAAAAAAAAAAAGNGGAAAAAAAAAAAAAAAGGGTAAATTACTTCCTTTAAGTAAACTACTAAGTAAGCTTCAGCTAATAATAAGTCCATTATGCTTTAGTGAACAGTATTCTCGGAAGACCACATACCAAAACAAGACACAGATGTCCATATAGGAGTTATGCCAATGTTTTCATACAGTTAATGTGAAAACTGGATGGTTTGTGGTGTCTGCTTTTGCTCCAAAATCAAAAACAGGACCTATTCATTCATCCTAAGTTTTCAAATCTTCTTCCACTGCACAGCATCACCAAGAAGTGACAGCAAACATGGGAGATGGGGCATGAGCTGCAAGCCAGACTCGAAGCTGTCATCAAAAAAAATCCACTGACATATGACACACCAGAGTACTCACGCAGTTAATCGGAACCAGAGTTAGTCAATAATTGAAAATGTGATTGACCTTTGAGACAAAAACTCCACAAAGCACAAAGTCCACAAACTAAAACACCACTGTGGAAGAGGCCTGGCTATAGTGTGGAGACTCTAGAGGTTCATAAAACCTGCTGTGTTTACAGTAGATGAAGAGATGGCACAGCTCAGGTCAGACCCACCATGCGATTGACAAGGACCAGACCTGACTGCACCTGATGATTTGTAAGAGCATAAACAGAATTTCTGTAGCTGTCACTTTGGTTATAACTCTAAATTCACTGATAAAATACCAGTTTATAGACACAGAAATATTTACTGAAAAGCATCAGGATCTGTCAGGTTAAACAAAGGAACAATACTGACATTCTCATTATGTGTATTTTTTTTTTTAACCTATTTCCTGACAAAAAAAATACATATAGGTGGCAGTGCTCATGGTAGTTGCATAGGATGTAAAATGCTTTGTGTTCTCTGCCAAACTGAAAGGGCAATGAAGCAATGTATATACAAACTATCCCAGATGACTTTTCTTATTCCTATCATCTGGACTATTTTGTGTGCCACTTGCTTGCTATGTTTATACTTTTGCTTTCTCAGCAACTAGGCCAGCACATTTTTCCAGTCATTTTCTCTGCGTGTGCTGCCTCAGTCCACACAAATGCTCTGATAAGGATGGTGTTAATCAGAACGAAGGTGTTAATCAGAACAAACAACAATGCAAATCTTACAGGAGAAACAGGATAGGGCAAATGATAACAAGGAGTCAGTCATCATCGAGAAAACCAAGAGGGAACCATCTGTCCCCACACCTAAAGCCATAGATACAATATACTGTATGTATAAATGATATAGACATATAGTATGTATACACATGTATACGTGTAGTCACATGTATACCCAGACAAAACAGGAAATGTGTTCGCATACAAAAACTGCAAGGGGGCAGCACACAAGGATAGTTACACAATTATGCATTTACACACAAATGAACTGACACACATGTCCACTCTAACACTGTCCAGTGAAATGCTTTCATGTTGTCCTTGACAAGGAGATCCCATGAGAGGGTTTATGTCAGCAGCCATGGATGCTCAAGAATAGAGTGACTGTAAGACTGGTACTTCCTTGCCAAGAGTTCTGTGTATGTATGTGCTGTCTGTTTTTTATGTGTATGTGTGTGTGTTTATTCTGTTCAAATAAAAAGGAGATCATAAGCATCTGCTTTGTTCTTGTTTATCCCCATGTTAAAACTTATATCTCATCCTAAATAATGGAGAAATCCTTTCTCTTCCCCTTAGTCCTTCCTGCCATTCTCCACTCTTTATTGCCTATTGAAGAAAAATGCTTGACAAAACCTCATAATAAAGCACAGTATAGAGGAGAGGAATGTGACAAACGTGAAAGTGGAATCAAAAGAAGAAACGAAAGGGATGACAAACAGAAAAAAAGAGGGTTTGAATCTTCAGACAAGGTCATGGCATTAGAGTCACTCAGTTGGTTCTCAGTTCTGTGAAGTTCAGACCTGAGTTACAGTCTGTCTCTACCAACACAATCATGCACTCTGTAGACCACGGAGACTATACACTGGGGAGAAAGGACTTGCCAACACTTCAACGAGTGCCATTAGTAAATATACCCTAACACAGAAGCCAGGCAGGCAGCTTTGCCAGAACCCTCAGCCACCACAGCCACTAGCCTTAGACTGGGCAGCATCAATTTCAGCCACTTAGTCTGCTGGTCTGTTTCTGGAGCTGCTGGGTCCACCAGGAATCCAAAACAAAATGAGCAATAGTTAAACGCTGCACTAAAAACAGAAAGCTTTGAAGTACTGTTCCCTTAATGGGTTACTATTCATTCTACTCCACCCCCTCCCCAAAGACACTATCAAGGAAATGCAAGCCAAATGTTGCTTTGGTTCACTTATGTTGGCATGTATGCATGTGTGGATCTATGTACCACATGTGAGTCAGCATACAAACATGTGCACGTGTGTGCATGTTTGTATGCAGGTGTGTCCATCCAGCCTGCTTTTCATCAGTGTGAAATAAAGAAGAGACAAGAAATTGGCTGGTTGAAAAAGAGCAACTTCTGATCCTTTAGCAGTAACAAAATAATAGGGTTAAAAAAAAAGTATAAAAGCAAACATCCAACTCAAATGAACAGAAACACACATATATTAACCAATATTAAACCAATATTCAGTCTTGGTGAAGTTCAGTGAAAGCAATGGCCAGTGCTCTCCAAATAAGAGGATGGAAAGAAAGAGATGGAGAATGGGAAAGAGGGATACAGAAAGAAGGGAAGTAAGATGTTTTAGGCCAAACAGTGGTTTAATCAGGATCTACCCTATTCTGTCATTAAATCTCATCAAAAGGGGTGACAACAAGAGGGGGAGAGGCATGTTAACTGTACAACTGCTCTGCTTGGCAGCAATTGCACAGTTAGCCTTTAAGTCCAATTTATGGGTTCAAGCTACACAAAAGTTTCAACAAAAGCAATGAATCAGACTGACCCTCTGCCACAGGCCTCCTCCATTCTGCCTTCTATTGCTCCACCTCTCCATCTGTATCCATCCCCCCTCCTCCGTATTGTGACCAAATCAACAGGCCCACAAGGGTCAGGGGCTTGGGCTCAGTCCAAGACTTGCTCACTTTCTCCATTGCCTCTGCTCCTCCCTGGGAGCACCTTCCCACCCCTGCAAACTTCTCTGCTTTGTGTCAGTCTAATGAACAGTTTCTTAACTGTTCTGCCCCAAGAAAGCAGATGGAACCCTGGGAAGATTTACAGTAGAAAAAGAGAGCAAGAGAAAGAGAGAGAGAGAGAGAAGGGGAGTATGAAATGCACTCTGAAAATGTTCTTCTGGCTGGCAAGGCCAAAATACTCCTTGCATTTGCACATTTTTCCAATTTATCTCTTATTGAATTAAGGCTTCAGACTCCTGGACGCCTTTCAGGAGAATCTATAGAAGTAGAGAAAGAAAGTGAGAGACACACACACACACACACACACATACACACAGAGACAGAGGAAGGACTAAATCACAGACATTTTTGTTAAAACTGCTTCATTGTCAGAATGATAGATGATATATAATGATGACAATGATGATGGGGTTGGCAGTGAGAGCACAGCCTAAACTGAAGGAGGTGAAGCAATAATTCAATGAAATCTCACTGAAATTAAAATATATATATACAGTATATATATTTCAGTCAATAGATAATGGGTTTACTAATATTGTACACCAGCTTATATTTTTATAATTAAGATTCTTTTCAATGTAACTCATATAGGCCTAGAGGTAGGGAGAGGACAGAGGGCGTCTCCAAATGTCTGGGGTGCACTGAAATCCCCGTGACTGGAGAAGTAAGTGAAGAGGAAGATATAAAATGCTGATCTGGTTAAGTGTCATGAATTCTAGCTTTCCAGTGCAAGCAGTGCTATGGAATGGTCATCAAGACAAATGCAGCCCACTACACAGAGTCAACGGAGTTTGTGGCAAACTCCTTGTTGAACAAATCACTGTTCTGGTGATCATAAAAGACTCCAGGAGAGGAAAAGGTTTGCTCAGTGTCAGAAAGTTTAAGCTAGCTCTCCATCTGTGTTCACCAAGGTGCAGTTTTCTGTACATGCTCTCTCTCAGTACAGTCAAATAGAGTTAAGTCAAATAAAATATGTAAAGAATTTGAGTTTTTAGTTCCTTATTCTGAAATTGCTTTTTCCTTTTTGTGTTCGATTCGATGTGAAACTGTATAAAATCCAACAGAAAACCACACAATACTTCAATAAAATGAAAAAGGAATAAACAGCAAAGGAAGAACTGTTAAATCTAGTTAAAAGTTTTAACTTGAGCCTTATTTGGAGGAAACCTGTGCAAAGTTAAGTGACTGAGAGAAAGTCTGAGATGGAAATCAGAGGTTAGGTGTTGAGAGCTACTGAGACTTGGTGCTGAGTTACATATTCCATATGTCCAGTATTACTCAACATTGGCTCCCACTGGTTCCTATGGGGGCCCTTTCAACCATTCAACATTAATAGACTGACAGAGATCAAGACTTCAGAGCACCTTTGCTATATCCTCAGTGTAGTGTGAGAAACAGGAAGCTGGTGGAAGTTAAGAGAGGGGACAAACTAAGAGAAAGAAAAGTATGAAGAGACGGAGAAACAGAGCAGAGATGGAAATCTGGTTTCACCTGGTGCTTATTTCTTAACAGTTCTGACGAGGTGATATGACACTTTATTATAATTCTCTGTGTCATATTTACCCATTTACTTATCCTCACTCAAGGTGAAGATGACACTTGTCTACACTGCCTGGAAATGCTGCCCATGTATCATCACACTGACACTCAGCTCACCATTCTGACTGACAGGCTGCCAATCCATTCACTTTGAACAGATCTTCTGGATGTCAATGCCAAAAATGAATGATAATGATATACACAAAGCCAAGACAGCAGGAGTTGAGAGGAAGTGATGAAAGGCATGTCTGCTATAAGTAAGGCTGGGGAGGCTGACTTACCAATCTGAATTGCTTTGATGTAATGTGCATGTTTGCAAACTGCACTTGAAAAGTTATGTGATGCAACTTAAGGACGAAACTGGCTAGTTTGCATGTTTAAGCCCAATATATACAACCTGCATACATGTTACATTACTGACAACCAATTTGCAAAACATAAAACCCATACTTTTCCTGTTATTTTGCCAAATCCCCTAATCTTTCAAAATCAAATGTTCAAGTGATACACCCACCTTAAAAGTCAGTGTTTCACTTTCTAACACTTATGCATGATTGTAAAAGGCCCAATTGTTTTAATTTCTCTGTAAAAGCGGTCTTCTCCTGGGACTATGTTTCCTGGTGGAGACATACATTGTCTTCCATGCAGCTCCGTGTTGGATCAGTTAAATAAAGTTACCTGGACAGAAAACGTAATAGACATCATGTTCACTGTGATGGATTACATATCTCAAGCTAACAAACAAAGAGATAATAATAATGACAAAAAGATAACAGCATGATTTTCGCTGTGATGGATTATGTATCTCAAGCACATTTCAAGTCTCCACAAGTTGATTTTAATAGCATGCTGGAATGAACTGCAACAAATGGCAGTCTGGAAAATTCTAAAATATCCAGTAGTATATTTGAGAAATGGTTGTCAGTAATGTGATGTTTATGTGGGTTGTGTATATTGGGCTCAAACAGGCACAATTGCAGGCGAGATGCAATATTCAAAAGGCAACGTCAGCCAGATATGTTGCCTCAACAAGCTTTCCATTTATTAAAACCTTAAGCTCCATTATCCACAGAGACCTCTGTGAAGGAGCATTCGGTTGGTCCAAGGGTAAGTGAGCTCCAGCCAGGGAGGAATATGAGCCAAATATGATTCGACAAGGCCCAGAACTCCAAGGTCAGGCCACAGCAATGAACATGTGTCCCTGGGAGGGAAGGTCCTGTTGGGAAGGGGCTGCTCCCTTAGCCAGTCCACATTCTCCGTTAGTGCAACAAATCCTAATGAGGCTTTTCTCTGTGGGGGAATGAGGGCCCTGTCTTTGGGGATCTGTCTACAGAGCAAAACAACCAAGGATCGATGCAGTGAAGCAACAAGCTGGCTTACACTCTCACTCACTCATTCACACATGCCAAGACACATGAGGTGAAGCAAGACAAAAATGATTCTGTCGGCCAAGGAAGGGATGGCAGGGGATTAAAAATGTGCTCATCCAAAGCATCAAGGCGTAAAACTGGCAAATGCAGACTGATATGTAAGCAATGGTTCATAAAAAATATCTCTATAGTTAACAGGCAAGCAGGCGAACGCCTCATGAAAAGTGAGTCAGTATTATATGCATGTGGACTCAAAACTCTCCAGGTCATTTTTCTCTATAACTTGGGCAGTTTCACAGAGCACATGAAAGTTTATGCTCATGTCAAATATTTATAGAAATTTATAGATGCAAAAATTTTGACCCGAAATGTGGAAATATCTGGAATAATCCTACATAATCAGTATAGATCAATGCACCTTATTGAGAAAACAGCGGGACAGAAAAGGTTGATGTTCAAAGACATTCCCATATTTCCGATCCCTCTTTGGTGTCAGTCCACCTTTTTGTGCCTCTTTTTTTTCCCCTCAGGAAAACTGTGAAGGTAATGGTTTGTAGCAAAAAGTTAAAAGTCAGATTCCCATATATTACAGTGATACACTCTGACAACTCTATTGACTGGATTCCACATTTTTGGGGAAAGGGAAGGAATAAAATAGTGGCACTAATATGCAACACCTGTTCCTTTTCAGCATCTGTCAGTATATCAAATATACAAACAGTGACAGCTGGGGTTCAGGCGCTGATACGGAAAGGCTCTGCAGCCGGCAATGCAAGAGGCAGAAACAAGCGGTCCACTGGGCACTTCTTCCCACACAGGACCCTCTCCAGGTCAAATAGCTGAAAGCAGAGTGTAATGGCCAGAGCCTGTAATATTTCACATATGCCTTTTGAGGAGTAGCATACGCTATCAATTTCTCTCATCTAAAGCCCAGGAACCAAAAGGAAAAGGACTTATCAGGTGGCCTGCTTTCAATTACGAGGTCCATAAAGACACTGTGATGGGAGCTGATGTGATGGATTGTCTGCAAGACGCCGTGATGGGATCCATGCCTCTGTCTGCTGATGCTTAAATTTGCCTGGCAGGCTCGTCCACATGCCAGAGTTACAACCAAGAGAGTGCATAAGAAATAACTAGAAAGGTCCAGTTATCAGATCATGTATTTTCCTGTTTACATAAAATCAAGCATTTCTGAACAGAGAAAGGTGAAATATGCCAATTCCGCTATGATTGTGGGATTAATTCTTCTGTAAGTATAAATTTTATACTTGGTGTCACGGCACATACAACCTACTTTCAGTTCATTGACAATGTGATACACTCAATATAAAGCTGCAATTTGCCTGGATGTAATCACAAGAAATTCCGTTTTTGCTGACCTCTAAGAGTGTGGCTCAGTGACTGATCACTGCTTATTGTAACTAAACTAAACATATTCTAATGGTCTAAATCCAATAAAGCAATCGACAATAAACAGGCTGACAGCTTATTAATGACGGATCCCTGCCTGAGCAAAACTAAACCTTTGAAGTTTTGTCCGGGATGGATTTCATCCTCACTGAAAGAAAAATTTTCATCTCAAACTAATCTAAATCCATGTCCCTGAAAGGCTGCCCAAAAGCTGATAGTGAAAAGCTTTGTCTCCTCAGAGTTGGGAGAACATCTCTCTTAGAATCTTGCCAGCCAGGCTGTCAGCACTGAAAAACACAAATCCATACTCTCTAGCAGTTTGAAGTCTCTACAAAGAGAGGCAGAGATTAGACATGGTGGTGCCGTGGAGTCCACGAGATCCACTCCTGTCTCCATCTGTCAGCTCAACATCAAAGAATGCAGTGCAACAGTTTGAGTTATAGGCAGCAAGTGTGCAGCCATGTCCCCAGCGGCACTCAACTCCCCCTCTGATTAACCCCTGTGCCACCCAATAAGGGCAAATCGGGAGATAATACTTGTAGCAGACTAGATAAATTACAAGACTAACAACAGCAGAGCTGGCAGATTATCACATCGACAACTGGATGAAGGTCACATAGGTCATGATACCATTTACTGGCTTGATCCCTCAAAGAAAACTCAACTTTAATGCCATTTACAGTGGTAAATTATGTTTGGTTTCAAATCTAACAGGAGAGTCAAGAAACTATGAGTCAAGCACAGTCTCTTCACACCCACACATACCTAAGAAGAGGTGTAATCATCCAAAATAAGTGAAAATTCAAGTTCTTTGGGAGATTTTACCATGAGCTTGCTTTTCAAATACGCATTTCTATTTTTTTTATTTACTACGAAGCATTTTCAGATCACTGCGCTTTTTATTGTACTTAGATGCTAAAATTATGCAACTTTGAAAAAAACCTGAATACACATCTTACTCGTGATGATGGATTACCTATCTCAAGAACTTTTCAAGTATCAACAAGTTGATTTTAATAGTGCACCAGAATGAACCGAAATCAATGGCGGTTCTGGAAGGTAGGAAAAAAAATTTTAATTCACCGTTCCAGTACTATGCTTTGGGAAATGATTGTCAGTAATGTTACATGTATGAAAATTGAATATATTAGGCTCAAACATTCAAAATTGCCAGTATGGTCCTTTAAATGTAGACAACACCATAAAAAGTTAAAACGCCAACTAAAAAATAACTTCCTAAACTGAGTATTTTTTGTGCATTGCCTCACTTTCCTTTATTATCTCAGCAAAAGGAACATTTTCCTCAATTAAAAGCCATCAGTTATAATCTGGACAGATCACGCCACATCAGCAGCAGATGGGCAAAATGTGACTCAGGCATAGATTTTATTACACAGATGGCCCATGGAATTCATTTTGACGCTATGTAGATTAACACTAGCGTTGTCAGAACAAGGTAATAGGGACTGACAAACAAAGCAAAAGAAAACACAGCACGTCATTTTTCAAGCACTCAGCACCCATAAATAATAGCTCCATCCAAAGAAGATATATTTTACTCATTGTGGGGAAAAAAAAGAAAATTAAAAAAAAATAAAACTAAAAAAATCAAGTCTCCTGTTGTAAATGTTTTCAAATATAACTCTAAAGAAGTACAAAAATTAAACTTTGTATTTTGATTGCAGTGTACAGATCACTGAATGGGGACTTAAAGATAGCAGAAAGATTGATTTAGAAACAGAAAGGCAAGCCTACAAAGGAAAAAAATATAGAGAAGTTGACAAGATGAAGATACGCCAAAAATGAGATGGCAAGCAGCTGTTAAAGCCAGCTGTCCTGGCCAGTTGTTCATAAGGGCCACAGGCCAGGAATGAAGGATTCAAATAAGAAGGGCTATAGATATAACAGAGATCGAGAGGGAGATATGTGAAAAGACAAGAGATGAGAAATGTGGGAGAAAGAAAGTAAATCAAAGTGACATGGAGTCAGAGCTTGTTAATTCAATGCCACGTCTCAGTCAGATAATCTGACAGTAAGTGCTAGAACTTCATTTAAGCCTTAACTGGCTGCTGTACATCAACTCTAGTAACACAGGAGCTTTAAAACCCACACATGTGAGTACTACTTTGAGAGAAAACTCACAAATAATGTGATTCTAGTACTTTACAGTGATTATTTTAGTAATGCTGCAGTACAGGGGTTCACTTATAATTAAATATACCAGCATTCTACCATCATTTCCTGTTTGTAATCACAGTATATAAAATTTTATGTAAAATTTAGCATTAGACAATGTCTAGTATCCACCCAGTTTACATTATAGGCAATAAAGACATAATCATAAACAAAATATATCAAGCTTATTTGTATACAATAATCTAACCTTTATACAAATTACATTATACATTCCATTTTGAGATTTTATTTGATTAATGGTCATTTGTACTTGTGTTCAAGAAGGCATTAATAAATCAAAGGTGGACCTGTCATGCTTTTTTTTTTTTTTTTTTTTTAAATGCTGGTGCATATTTTTCTTCCTTAAATTCTTCTTTCTATCTTAAATTCTTCTTATCTCATTGAAATCACAACAGCACATCACACAGGAAAGCCTCTGGACAGCATGGACTGATGTTAAGGACCAAGCCTGCCTCCTAGTGGCCATTCCTGGATGCTATAGGCAACAGAAAAAATACTCAAAAATATCAGCATCAAGATACAAAACCACATACTAAAGAGGCGTTTACCTGTACCTCTGCATGTGCCTGTGTTAGATTCACCTGGGAATGTGAGTTAAGAGGTTGATGAACTTGTTTCAGAAACTTACTGTAAATTCTTGAGAAAGCTGTGTTTCTTGCTTCTTGTTTCCTACAGGTGTGATGATCTTGCCTGCCAACCTCGCAGAAACCCTGACAAGAGAAAACCATTGACAGAACGTGAAAAAACAATGACTACCCTTTCCAGTTTACCAACATTTTCCATTTTACCTAACATTCTACATACAGTGTCTGAAGCCCTGATGGCAAAACCCTTTCAGAACAAAACCTCACTGCTGTCATAACAATCTCATAGTCAATTCTGAAGACACATAAAACTAAAGTCTAACAAGCATGGGGGTTCACCGGTACTGATGGAATATATCTGGACAAAGACCAGATATTACCATTTTTAACTAGAATCAGAACAACTTTGTTAAATACAGGGATTGCTGAACACGAAGATGTTTCTCTTTGCTGCCACACAAAGCCCATGCTCTAAAAAAATGTTGAAAGAAATGAAAATCTGAAGCCCCATGTAGGGAGAAGGCTCTTCTCTTATCTCATCAGTCAGAAGCTACAAAACAATAGAAGATCAATAGTATCAAGCTGGCTCCCTATATACCGTGAACAACTCCACAGTAGAAAATAAAACATTTTAAATATAGTTACACACATAGTTTTACATATGGACTCAAGAAAGCTGCAGAGACGTTAAATAAGAATGCAGAACAACAGGTCTCCTTATAATCTGGTGTGGTTGAAGCCAAATAATTCCCCTCAGCCAACTCTCTGACCTCATGCTCGGTGCCATTCATTTTCCACTTCAGTTTCAAAACACTTAGTTGGCCTGAGAGCTGCTGGTCACGTTCATATGACGTTAAGAAGCTAGCATGTAAGAAGAGGATTAGTCTACTTTGCTAATACATGTGAGGGAAATGCTTCCAAAAACAAAATAATGGTGCAGAGATTTGTAACAAGTCCACATTAAGCTAATTAAAGCAGCCCATTCCACAATTTTTCAGTTCATCTGTGAAACTAAGATAAATTACTCAACAAACTCTTTCACTAAAAAGATTCTTAGCTGTATATCTGTGCTTTTGTGAAGGTGTTTTTCAAGTAACATTCCTGATGTTCCCTTAAGGTGACAACTGAAAAAATTACATATTTTACTTTTGGAAAATATGTAATTCCTGCTTAAACTGAAAGCTAAAGCTAATGTGTGTGTTTACTGCCATTAAAGCCTGAATATGACAAAATATATATATATATATTTGTCACGTTAGACATTTGAAGGATTCATTTGAAGAACTGCAAGAATGTTTGGAGATGTCTAATTTCAACACAGCTTTCATGGATGTGACAGGACAAAGTATTAGAGGGGTGAAAGCAAAGAAGAAGAAAAAAATAGCTGAACATCTGAGAAAAATAAATAAGATCTTTGTGGGCTGAGCCAAAGGAGGTATTTGGTAAGAACAGGCAAAGAGGATATTTTCCATGGGAGACTGAAGAGGTAATGAGGAAGCATCACAGTATGGAATTAATGAAGGGGTTATAGATTGAGAAACTGAGATTTAAGAAAATCAAAGCCAGACAAAATTGCTTTAGATTAACTGATTAAATTGGACATTATTGGGCACAAGCAGGCGCTCACTCAATGACTTGAGTAACTTTTCTTTAAAGTAGAAAGCTGGGTTAAGTTGTAATTTTGTGAGTCAACATATTTTCTAGATCTAGAATAATAAAGTCAAACTCAGCAGGAGGTCGCAGCACATTGGTTTTTTTTTTAATATTTATACAATATTTTCAGTTTTCCTGAATGTAAAGCGGAGTACAACTACTCTAACTATATGCTTCAAACATGTTGTAGCATATTTGCATATAACATGTAAATTATGCAGAAAATATTTTCGCGTAACTGGTAATACACAGTTACATGCTATGAAAAGTTTTATGATTTTTATCGCAATTTGCTAACTTAGCTTTGCTTACAGGTAAAGCCACGTTAAAAGTCAATGTACAGAATTGTTTTAGGCTACTATTTTTGCGTTATCATTATAGCTTCGGCCTTATGTCAAATCACAGCTGACCCCAGTAACATGCTAACGTTAACCTTATAACCAAAGCTTCACACACACTTCTGTCTCACCACTGATTTCATATCACTGACATTCTGCTTTATTTTACGCCCATGAAAAGAAACCAACTGTGATGTTTGCTACGCTAGCTAAGTCCATGTTAGCTGACTGACGCTGCTAGCCAGCTAACGTTAGCCTCGCTGACCAAAACAGCTGGCTAAACAACAGCGGTTACTCCATGGGTTTTAGGAAACCACGCAGCATACTCACATCTGCACACAGCGGGTACCAAAGTAATACACACAGAGAGACGTCTGGCAGGCGTTAAGTATTCCCGGTCTTTTACTTAAGTTTTGACCGAATAGTGATGTAAAGCATCAAACCATGTTGGGTGGGCAGCTGCGCACTGTGTTCTTGTTTGCACTCGGAAAGTCATGAGGAGGCTTCAGGAAAAATGAAGGGAACTTCGAAGGGCACTAGTCCGGAAACAATGTTCACTTTGGCTAAGAGTACACAGTCACCATCCTTATCCTCCCCTTGTAATCTAAATTTTTTTTATTTTTTATTTGTTCCCGTTAATGTTTGTTTTCTGCAATAGAATGACAGCAGCAGAAATTACATTATGAATTGATTTTTTTTTAACGACAGAATTACAACTTTATAAGGTAGCTAAACATAATAGGGCTGTAAATCCACAAGTTTTGTACAGACTTGTGCAGTCCATGCTAACTCGAGTGCATGCTGTCATTAAAGCAAAATTCTAAATACTAAGATATTCAGACATTCATGTACATTTTTCAAAGATTCAACTTTTCACTCAAATTCTTAAGATGATATTATCATTTGTAANTTCATGTACATTTTTCAAAGATTCAACTTTTCACTCAAATTCTTAAGATGATATTATCATTTGTAACGAAAAATTTTGTATTAAATTCAAAAAGAATGCAAAATAGAAGTATTTTCACAGTAGTCTCAGACTTTTGGATCCCACTGTATATGTATATCATATAAATATATATAAAATTTATATGTTTTTTTTTATTATTTAAATTAATTCTGTATTGGCTTACCAAATACTGAGAATATACATCTCACACACATCATCTCTGATAGAGAGCTCTTTTTTTGTTGAAAGGAAAAACAAAAGTTAAAAAAAAAAAAAAATTAAAAAAAAAAAANTTTTTTTTTTTTTTCATTTACATGTCTGTCAACTTCTTTTTCTTGTGTTAAGAAATGGGCTTAACACTAAGACTTTTTAAACATACAAAAAAATGGTATGTCCTTTTTTATTTATTTATTTATTTTTAATGATTTGGTTCTATACCTACATTGTTTTATTCAGAAAGACTTTTAAATTATCAATATGAGTTTTTTGTTTTGTTTTACTTTGGTTTTTCCCATGGCATTTCTGCAGATCCATCTAATGAGCCCTGGCTGGTTTCGTATTCAGTAAGGCCAACTTGTAAGGCTTCTGTTTAACGTGCAGTGTTGTGTGACACTCAGTAGGTGGCAGACACACAGACTCTGCTATGAAAGGTGTGTGAATGTGAAATTACAGCCTACAGTACACATGTGAAAATATATCATTTTCTTCTCATTACTTCCAGAGGGCTGCATATCTGTCCAGAAATGTTAACACTATTCAATCCTAGTTCCCCTCCATTTTTCACAGTCCCTTAAATCCAGATAAAATGCTAAATGACACTGCAATCCAGTTAATATCTTGATTTAAAAAACAAAAACAAAACAGCTCTACACAACCTTTCATGCAAAAGAGCTCCTCATAGATATCAAAGCTGATGCTTTGTCATGTAAAATATGGACCACAGAATTGGTCCATTTATTGTGATGCTGTGTGAAGGAAATCTGCAGAGAAGAAATAGCAATAGATGCTACCAGAGTGCTATATATAATATTTTGTACCGCAAGGTAACAAGAAAGGCCAAGAGACTGAATGTATTATGTAGAATATTAGCTTACTTTTGATTTCAGAAGGTCAAACCATATATTTGTTTTGATCACATAATTAACATTTCAGTTTCCTCTTTCTAGTATTTCGATATTTATATTCACAGTCCATACCCAGCAATTACCAATGATGTTCACTACTCACCATAACAGCAAAGAAAGGAGGAGGCAGAAAGAGAGAAGAATTATAGAGAATTGGCCAAATGAAAGATTACTTACAGATGAACATCCACAAAAATGACAAGCCGTGAGAGTGTTTGTAGTTTTCTTCTGCTGCTCACAAGTAGATAACATGACTGCACAATGCATCAGGGACAACTAAATACCTATAATTTCCCTTGTCTGCTTGATGCATTGGCCTAACTATGATTAGTTGTGCTCCAGCAACCGAAGCCCTGGTCCGATGCTGCCCGCAGCTGTGTGAGACTTATTATAATGTTGTGCAGAGTCAGATATCTTCTCTCTCTAATCAGCTGATTTATGAAAGCTTTACTGCAGTAATCAAAGAGAGAGGTGTATTTCAAAGTATTTTATAAAGGGCTGTCTACATTTGGGGTGAGCACATAGTGATATATGGTAAAGGTGTTGGTTGATAAGTTCTGAGCTTACTTGCAGCTGAACTTACAGATCTTGTGACTTGTAATGTTCTGTAAAGTCAGTGTAACTTTATGTCTTTATATTTGGCATTCATGTGTAATACATCTTGTTCAATAGATGTTCGAATCATATTGGTTGCATTCATTTCATTTTGAAGCATCAGTGCTAAAAGCAATACCTTGACATTTACAAATGTGTGATTTTATTTTTGTATCTCAAAAAAAAATGAAAATGTCATAAATATGGATCAGCATTAAAGTGTTCAGTAAGAGTTCATAAGACAGATTAGGCTTCAATTAACACACACAAGATACATTTTTCTTTATATAACAGCAATGTTTCTTAAAATAAAACTTTGAAAGCACACAAGTGATGCACAATGTGATGATTGTGAGGGTTTGTAAACATGGAGAAAATGGTAAAAAAAAAAAAAAAAAAAAAAAAAAAAAAAAAAAAAA